>JAKSYS010000463.1:0-50550 GCA_022925895.1 Fragilaria crotonensis
ACGTGTTCTGTTTGGAATGTTTTCCGGTGGAAGGGTTGCCAGTCTTGTGGAGACGTCGCGTGTCGGCGGGATAGCGATCATGTACTGGGTTACTTGTCTTTGTGTTTTCCATCTTTCAAGTGGGCTGCTCGCGCTGTTTTAACTCGTCGAAGCCATCGTCGTCGAACGGAGGGTCTGCTGTGTAGAAGTTTGGTTAACGTGATGTTGCGGCAATAGTGTTGATCGGAGGTCTGAATGAGGTTGGATTCAGTGGTAGTGGCGAAGCTCTGCGGATTCCATCGAGTAGATCTCTTGGTCAGTCTCATCTCGATGTTGATGTAAGACTTCATTTCGTCCAAGCCAGATTTCTCGTACCATAAGGGTAATCGCTTTGAGGTGTGTGTGCGACTTCGTCCTGCTGATAGATTCAGTTTCCCGGGGTGGGAGTGTCCATGGCTGCAAGCAGGAGCCACTTCTTGGATAAGTATCCGAGAAGTAGTTGGTGCCATCCGATGAGGTTCTGTTCTTCGATTGCCGTTTGTAGGATGTCGTCGAGGCGGCTGGAGAGTTTGTCATTGTGAAAGTGGACGCGTTGCCCTGGGTGTGTTAAATATTGTTCAACGCAAGATGCAAAGGCTGGTCGACTGGGATGATCGTCTTTCAGGATGGTCGAAGCATGGCTGAGATGCTTTTGCCTCGAGCTGGGTTTTGGGAACAGTGCAGAAAGTGATGGATGTTTTCCTCCTGAAGTAAGCATGTGGGACATAGTTTCAATTTCTCATCCTTTACGTCTGATCGTTGGTACTTTTGTCTCCCAGTGGCAGTTGATTGTGGATGAATTTGACATGCGACGGTTGATGTTTTAGCGGAATTGCCTTAAAGTTCTTTCCAAATGCTGTCATGTCGATCATGTCCCAGACGTGATCTGGCCATTTGTGACGAGATTGTGTGTATTCACGAAGATATCCCCCATTTACATGGTACCGTATGTGTTCGTCTAAATTGCCGAAAAACCGTGTGTTGAGGATCGATATGCTCATCTGCATTGTCGGGATATGATTCGTCTCTCGCCGTGGTTTCGCTTTTTTGTTTTGGTGACATTTTGTGGCCAGTTCGTCCACGTCAACGTTCAAGCGGGCGTCGGGTGTCAGTTTGTCGTATGATATTTTTCCATCCTGGTGACTTTTGATCCACTTGGTGAGCATGGGGCGACGGAGTTCTCGGAAAAGTTCTGTTATGGTTGTCAGGTAGTCACTATTGTCCGGCTGTTTTGTTGGTGAGTAGTCTTTCCGGGTGACGAACGTTACTCTGTTAATGGCCACCTCGCTATCCGCCAACCATCGAAACTTGCACCTATGTCGCAATCCCCAGTGTCTCGCCAGTACGGTTACCAATAGGAGTGGCGCCGTAAAGCCCCCTAGTTCGCTCCGAGTGGAGCTCCCAATTTCGATCGGTCCGTCGACTGGCCCATACCCTTGAAAGAGAACGTGGTGGTTTCTCGTTGTCAGCTTCCAGCCAAAAGTGCCTGCTTCTTCCCTGAGACTTCCATCGGAGGCGATGGTTAGTCGTTGCCTTGATCGAAAAGCTCTCCATACCTCAACATCGTTTGCTATTTGTTTGTATTCGAATAGAGTCGACGATGCCAGAGTGGTAGGGAGTTAATATGACTTTGTATTGATGAGTGGTGGGTGCTTGTATCGTCTGGTGGAGGATCTTCTTGTCTGATTTTCCCAGGGGATCTTTCCATTTATTTGAATATCGCAGAAAGTTTTCTGAGATGTATCGTGTCAGAGTCGAATTTGTGGAGCTGTTGGTGGTTCCTGTCGTGGCCATGTTTTGATGCGGATCACTTGTGTCGGTCGCCGTTCTCCATTGAGGTGGTAGCAACATGCGGAGATTCCGTCTGGTTGCGACATGTCAGAGAGCGTGATAATCTGAAGGTACAAGCGGACCAGGTTGATATCGTGTTTTTGTTGGGTTGAGTACCGAGTCAGTGCATCCCTGTTCATAAGACATTTATCTTTAGGCCCCTGAGAAGTACCGTGAATGTGTCAGTGAGAGAAATTGTAAGGTTGTGTTGGAATATAAACTGGCGAATGGATGTGATCCATGTTGGGGTCAGGTAGGATATTTGGATCCCTGGATACTCAGGATGGGCTCCGACATGCCGGACTCGATTTGGGAGTATTTGACGTTGAGCAACATGAGTTTTCCCGCCTCTGTGTTTGAGTAGATCTCGTTTCTCATGTATTTCAGAGTTGAGATTCCTAACTCAGTTCGAAGGTCCAGCAGATCGAGTCCTCCGAGTTCCGCGGGGCCGTAACGTATTGCAGTTGGAAGTTTGGACGAGTAGCCGAGTTTTTGCAGCATCGCCGTTATCACCTGTGTCTGTACTGGGCCAAGTTCTTCTTCGTCGATGGCGAGGCATGGCAGAACGTAGCGCATCGCGGGGGAGTACATTGTTTTATGGAAGGTTTGGATGTCGCGTGGCGTTAACTTTGGGGAACGTAGTCTGATGGCGAATCCGTCGGCTTTTGTTTTGAGAACTCGGAGTTGATCAGAGAAGTTTCCATCTGGAGCAAGGTATACTCCGAGTATTCTGCTGGCGTCACTAGTTTCCATCCTCCGGATGGTGGAAGGTTCTGTCGTTTGTCCTTGAGTTGCCATCATCAGAGTGGGGTCGTCGTGGTGAATCATTCGTAGCTGTGGTCTTCCTTTCTTCCAATCCCAGTACATCGTGTACCAGGAACATTTTGAGAGATTGAGTGCGCCGCCGGAGTAGAACAGTATCTTCTCCCAGGTCTGTGCGATATGGTTCAATTTGGCTATCATTGTCTCGAGTAATCATTCCTGGGTCAGTAAACCCAAGGGAGGTGTCATCGACAAACGCGTCGATGAGCCGATCGTGTCGTTCTGGTGAGTTCGGGGACTGGAAGCTCATACGTTCTGGTATAATTCTATCGAGGGTGTTCATCAGGACAACAACGAGTGAGCCACACTGATGGAGATGCGCCGCTTCCTTGTCCTGTGCCAAATAGAGGTTCAAAGGTTGTACCGTGGTAGTTGCTTGCGGAGACGCCGTGCACAGTTTTGATTGTGTACTTCATGAGTTTCAGACAGTCGGCATGTGTTTGTACTGCTGTTTCTGGCATACCGCACCTGCGGGCGCGAGCATTCAAGGGCAACGATGATCCTATCGTAGCACGCGCTTGCGTCGTTATCGAATCTGGCTAGGTTGTGTTTGAGAACTCGACAGAGATCGGTGGTTAGTTGCGTCAACATGATCGGGTCGGTTGCCTTCCGTTGTGGTATGGATCCGTGTTGCCCGTCATTGAGGAGTTTCATAGATACCGCTCGTTTTACGAGGCGCGATCCCCAAATTAGCTTTAGGAAGAAGTTGAAATCTGCCTCGAAGAGGTGGATGATGCGTAGGCGTGTGATTTTTGGTTGCCCTGGGTCCTTCTCGATTAGGATGTTGACTGCGTTGCACCATCGTCTTAGTGTCAGACCACCGTTGACGGTGATGTGCATGAACTGAGTAAAGCACTTGAGCAGGATCGGGTCGCGGATTAGGGCTTTGTAGTGTCCGAGTGTCGCCCAGACGGTGAGGTAGATGTCGTCTCTTTCCACTTCTTAAAACCGTAGCTTACGTCATCTTCATTTATGTTTATCGATATCGCCTTATTTTCCTTCACAACATCCGGTAGTGCGAAGGAGGTCAAAAATTCGCGTAGTATGTCGTCTTGTCCGTGCCAGTGTGGTGGTATTGTTCCATACAGAAGTGCCGCCGAGTCTTTCGAGAGGCTGTTGAAGGATAACCCGCTGTGAATGATTCCATGTCCGCATGGAGATGCTGCAGCTGCCCGAAAAAATTCCGATTATATCGAAGAAGGTTACTTTCTATGGTATCTTTGTCGAGTATTGTGTCCCATATGATATCCTCTGGATCCGTTGACGAAAGGAAGTGCTGAAAGTTTTGTGGATATTCTGTGCTGTGTTTGTGTCTTGGAAGCATGAGTTTATCAAGGCCGCTGTTCAGATTTGGTTTGACGACCTGTCGGATGTTGCTGTACATGGTTCTGCACTGTTCTGACCGGATTGTGTTTCTGACTATTCCCGCCTTGTGTTTCGATTGCTTCATGGTTTCGGAGTTGGTGTCTGTCTCGTATTTGGCGAGGAGGTCAATGTAGCTGCTAAATCGAATGTCGATCGAGTTCTTCTGGCATTTCCTTAAGTGTGTTGCGGCACTGTTGAGGTTCGTTGTTACTTGGTCCAGAGTGAGTGCGACTGATCGGAGAGGCAGTACGAACTTCGTGTTGGATTGTTGAGCCAATTGTTCGATACGGTCGAAGGTGGTGGCGTAGTCCTCGTCGTGTTTCTCTTCTCTATATCTCAGTCTCCAGTATCGGTATAAAAGACCGGCGTCGCGGAGTATCGGAGACCATGCGTATGGTTTCCTGGGCTTTGTTATGATGCGTTCCGCGTTTGCCATTGCTCGCCCTTGGTCTTGATCCCATTGTTCAAGTTTCTTTTTAAGCTTGGATCTGGATAATGTGGTGTGCGTACTGAAGAGTTGCTGCATTCGTTCCACCATCTTATGTTCCTTGTAATACTGTTTCATTGCCGCATGATATGCTTCCACCAGTTCTGGGTTTCCGGACTTAAGTGATCGCGATCGTGGAGATTCGATATTCTGCTTTGTCAGGGTTGGCCCAGTATCGTGTTGGGATCTATGTCTACAAACAGGCCCCTGTGATCGGATTGTGGACCGTCCAGATATGACAAGGAACCGGAGCGCGTCATCGCCTGTAGGAATTGAGAGCATCCGAACATATGGTCTATCCTCCGTGCCTCTGAGCCGATATAGGTTGAAGGGGCTGGATGTTTCTCGTGAAGGTCGTGGAGGTCGCAATTTCGTTGCAGGCGTTGAAGATCAAGATCGCCTGTTATCTGGGCGTTTGAGTCGAGCATAAGGATGATGGAATGTCCTGATTGTTGGAGATGTGTGATCGCCGAGATAAGGTCCGTGATCATGATCTTTCGTGGTCGGGAGCCGTGAGGTTTTGAGATCGCCTGAGATGTTCGTACTCTCGATTGAAAGCGCTCCCCACTGGTGAGGTGCTAATCGAGCCTGTGCAAACTCTGTATGCTGTTATGATGGAGAGGAATGTATTTGCTTTTCCCGCAATGTGTGGCCACACCATCTGCCGAGACCGGTAGGGTCTAGTATGTGTTCTCCGTGCGACATGGGCACCAGAGTTCTGGTGGACATTGTGATTGATCCACCCGATTGGAATGTTTCCTTCTCGGGCACCGCATCGATAGCCTCTGTGGGAAAGCCGAATGAGACTTTTGCCGTTCCAAAGTGTTTGCCTGCTCTGGAGGAAAACAGCGTTCTGAGATGATGATGTTGCCATGCAGTGTTTGTTTCAGCCATACCAATTATATCGGCACCGATAGCCTGTGTGCTTGTCATATAGTAGTCGTAGTCCTCTCCTGTGAAGCTGTATGTAAGTCCCTTAACATTTTGAAAGAAGATCCGTATATCTTTGTCGTCTTTTTCGAGGTGTGAATCGCCGTAGGAGCTGTGTACGTCGATGGTGTCAGTTTTCCGATTGTGGTTGCGACCCGGTCTTAGATTGGGTATGGTGTCAGTATTAGTTGTAGTACGATTGATATGAACATTTGTTTGATTGCTGAGATTTTGTGTTATAGTTACTTCTTGTGTTTCCGTCGTCGGCCTCATGTCCGCGAAGGGTGTCATGTTATCGGTCATTATGTCTCCCCTTCGTCAGGTGTGCTATTTTCTTTGTATTGTGCACTTGGATCCTGATCGGGTTTGGGATTGTGGTTCTTTGTGATAGAGTCGAGGTTTCGGTTTTGTCGCCTCCTTTTCCCTTTCTGTTTTCTTGGCGAGGTGCCATGTTTTGTTGTGTCCAAAGATTGTACCGACATGTTGTCGGATTGATCGCTTGATGCAGTGGAATCGTCTTCGTCAGCATCTGTTGAGCCGGAGGAGCCTGCCAGAGATGTCATCATCTTAGTTAAATGAGCAAACGTTTGTCGAAATTCGGCAGCCTGTGCAGATGCTTCCTGTCTCATGCCCAGAATGTTTTCATTTGTTTCTTTCCGGAGTTCCAGAACATTCTGTGATGTATCTTTACAGAAGGTCATCGTAGTGATCACTCGTTCTTCTAGATCGTCAAAACGTGTGTTCACGGCGAGGAAAGCCGCCTGATGTGCTCGGATGTCAATGTTCTGTTGTCGAATAACGCTTTCCAATTCGTGGAAACGTTGTTGAGTCGCCAGCGACTTAGTCATGAGTGAGTTTGTGGTGCTTGTGTCCGTCATGGATTGTTGAGTGGTGCTTTCTAACCGTTGCTGTGTATCCTTCTTTGTTTGGAATCGAGGGGTCAAATCTGGAAACTCTCTTTGTGCAGTGTCCGAATATCGTTTGGTCTGGGATTCCATGCTTGGTGGTCGATATGTTGGTGTCGGTGATGTGTTGTTTGGAGGTTGCCGGATGGATGGAGGTGCGTTTTCCCACGTGGTAGTTGTGCTGAGGCCCTTGATTAGATTGAGATTGTGGTTTGCTGCCGCTGTCGGTACGTAAATCTCCGCTGGGTGGGCTTGAGCGATTCTTTCCGCAAAGTGGTTTTCTCGTAGGCTGAACGGAGAGATGCTTTCTTTGTAGATTGCGAGAGCTTGTCTTGCGCGATTCAGGTTTTCTACCGGCACCAGGAGGTGAGCCCTTTGATTGTCCCCACCGTTCTCGGCATCGCACCTTAGACTGTTGCCCTCCTCGTCGAGCAGTGTTTTGGCCCAGGCATCTAAGGACCCAAAATTGAATTAATGCAGTATTTATGAATATTTGAACTCGTACAACGCATTAAAAATTCATATTTGGTTGCTCAAAGTACATAACAGACACTACGTATTCCTACTATAAAAATAATTCATATACCTGAACTAAAAAAACGCGTATGTAAAAGTAAATAAACAGTAGTTGTCTTCTGTGACTTTCAACAAACTTACTTTTCTGTACATAATTAAGTCTACGAATACATATAGACATTTTTGTAGGTTTTTTTAATGCCAGTACGGATAAACGAGGTTAAACTTTCTTACATAGGTGCGCGCTCAGACAAGTCTTTCCTGTTTATTAGTGTGCATAACCAGTTTCCAATAATTATCCGTGTTTGTGTGTTTGCTTGGTTGGCTACTGCCTACCAATCTGAGTGGTATTTGGTTGAAGCCAGCTGTTGGTTGTGCCACATGGATTCTTTAGCAAGCACGCACGTACATTCTTGTTTGCATCCAACCAAGACTACATATTCCACACAATACAAGTCATGTCAAAATCAAACAACAGCCACATGATGTTGTCTCTGTTTGTATGCTACAACCCACATTGCATGAGCCGTCGCAACTCATTTGCTACTGAAAAGGCGTTTACAATGCATTTTCAGCGGTCTCCGCTGTGTTTGGAGTTTGTTCGGCGCGAACAGACCCACCCGCCGACCGCCCCAATTGTTCAACATTGTGCCAATGCAACTTTTGACGACACTGTCTTTACCACTACAAAACGGCCTCGACAATTGCGTTGCGAAATTGTGAACGATATCTCGCGTTTGGCGCCTCCTTCGTTGCCATTTGCGGCACTGCCCAATCTGACCTCGGAAATCGAGGAAGAAACAATACTTGACGACATGCAGCATGATATTCAAATTCTTGTGGACGATACAATTGAAGAAACATCATGTCCTATGCAACATGATACGATTGCTTCGTCGCAATCATTCATGTTTTCTACAGATCAAAAATGGACCATTTCTTTGTTAAAGATATTGGATGACATCAATGCACCTGATTACGCATTTGAATCGGTCTTAAAATGGGCGCGCAACGCCCAAACTGATGGGTACTCATTTTATCCTGATGGTGGGCAATCGCGCATGAAAAATGTTGATGTATTGTTCAAGTCAGTAACAAATGCACAGAAACTGTTGCCTTCTGTGTTGCCTGTCAATGTTCCACATGGTCCTCCGTGCGAAGTCATCGCTTATGAATTTGCCCCTCAGCTACTCAATTTGTTACAAAATCCATCCATTATGACCGCTGAAAATCTCTTGATTGATTTGTGCAACCCATTAAAACCATATCAAAGCCCAGATGGAAGGCTTGGTGATGCAATATCTGGGAGTGTTTATCGCAATGCATACGACCGCATGATCACCGATCCAACACGACAACTATTTGTTCCAATTATTCAATGGATTGACCGCACTCATGTTACTGGCAATGCACGATTTTCATTGAAGCCTTACATGTTTTCACCTGCCATTTTTAAAGAAGAGTTTCGTCGGACAATACAAGCATGGGGATATCATGGGTTTCTTCCAAAACCAAAACTATCATCCGCACAAAATCAAACAAACATGAAACAAGGTGATAACATTCGCAATTACCATGCCCAGTTACATGCAGTGTTGCGATCAATGTGTATTGCAGGTCCCCACTTGACAAACGTGTTATTACCCATTGGTCCTTATGGTAAGATGCAAGTGGACGTAATAACTTGTATCCTTTTTGTTATTCAGGATATGCAAGAAGGTGATATGTTGTGTGGTCGCTTTGGGTCGCACGGCAAAGGAATTCAACGCCATTGTCGTGCTTGTGATGTAAATTACGAGCAGCTTGACAATCCATACGTTCAATGTGTTTTTTTGAATGCTTCTGAAGTTTCGGAAATAGCACACAATGGCGATGTGGACATTCGCAAACGGTGGTCACAACATGAGTTGAATAATGTCTTTGATTATGTCCCAATGGCAGACCCATTGCGTGGAATTTATGGATCAACTCCCGTGGAGACTATGCATGCTTTTCGAAAGGCATGATTGAAATGGTTACCTTTTGGTTCTTGAGAACGTTCCACCAAGCAAATTGGCTGCGCTAGATGCTCTGGCAATACGCTTTCACCGAACGCATCGTCAAACAATTCGCAGCACATTTCCTGCAACCGATTTTAGCCAAGGCATCACCAATTTAACCAAAATATCAGCATCGGAACGACTGGGCTTGGTATTTCTGTTTGTTATTCTTGCGCAATACGATGAAGGCTGGCAGATTTTGCAATCGACATTCGACGCACAACACTCTAAAGCAGTGCTTACAACTGATGATGCTGTCGTCACTTTGCCAAAACCATCAGTTGACCTTCCGGCTGTCCTTGCCGTATTTGAGGCTCTGTTATGTTTTGATCAATGGCTGAATCAAGCTACGTATTGGACCAAACAGCACCATGCAGAATCCATCTTTGTTGTTCAGAAAGCAATACAAACATTGTTGCAAATGTGTGTTGATGACATACCACTGGCTAACGGCAAGTCATGGAAATTTCAAAATTTCATGAATTGTTGCACCTACTTGACAATATTGAACGGTTTGGTGCGCCTATAAATTATTGCGCGCAGCGTCCCGAATCATTGTTGATTCCAGTTGCCAAAAAACCCGGACGACGAGCTCAAAAGCGTCATAATGGTTCTGCTTACGAATTACAATCCGCTCAACGATTGTCATATTCGCTTATGATAAATGCAGTTTATACACGGATTTGGGATACATCTGCCAACCATGTCAGATCAAACGTTTCACATGTAAAAACTCCTTGCATTAATATTGTGCCGGAAACGAGTACTGGTAACGCAACATTTGCAACATTGACTTGTGATTTCAAAACCGGATATCAGTTGTGTTGGCATACACAAACAAAAGTTTCCTTGATGCACATCCCCGACAATGTTTTACAATTTGTTTCACACCAATTTGGTTCTAACGTTCGTATGTGCACTGAATTGCGGCACGGATCATTCACATATCGTTGCCATCCATCATTTCAATCTGGTGGTTCTGTCTACGATTGGATGAATGTCAGATCAACAAACAAAAAAAATAATGTTGTCTCAAGTTTGCCGTGCCGATTGGCCATTGTTGTGATTACCAAAAATCCTCAACCTTTCCGATTGGTGGTTCAATTTGGAAAAGCACCAACCGGCATTAAATCGGTATTGCTTACAGAATGGGAGATGTCTAAAGACTTAAGTGTCATCGAACCAAAGGACATTGAAGGTCCATGCTTTGTTATATCAATCAAAGATGATGGTTCGAAAATCCTTCAAACTTTGCCACGCCATTTGTGGGCACTCGAATTTACTGAACCAGTTGAGTCAGCCAACTAATAATGTTTCAAGTGAGCATAAAAATGTAGTTATATGTAAAGAGTTAACCTTGCCACTCTAGTCAAGCTTGCAAAGTCATTCTTGCAAGTTTCTGTTTTCGTTGTCCTTCATAACAAAAAATATACCCGCGCCGAAACCCAACAAATGTACTTTTCACCAATGGAGTAGAGGTGCAATAATTTAATGCCTCGTCACACAATGGAAGGGCAACTGTTTCGTTTGCATCATATACATAACCTCCATGTATGCATACAGCATGACAACAGCTTCCGTCGGATGCACTCAAGACACCAAGCAAGAGGTGACGTGCATCCAAACCAGCTTTCAATCGAAACGGTGAGGCAGGCGACGAATAACAATCCAAGAAGGAAGAACGGATCGTGCATGATTCACAACATTCTCCAAAGCATCGACGACAGCACCTCTCAATATTTCTTCACCAAAAGTATCAATGATAGATGCTTCTTTGTGAAAGCCAATGGAAAATAGAGCGGATGCAAGAGACTTTGACACACACAAATCTTTGCCATCAGTCTGATTAAAATGGACCACAGGCGCACCAGAACGTTGCAAGTTTGGATGATGGTGAAGATGTGATGGCTTATAATCGCCAACAGGTACATCCACAAATCCACGAAAATTGCCCGACAACTTCAATTCCTTAACAAATGCTTCGCCAAATGCCATACCCACAAATTCTTCTTCCAAATTGGTCTCCTTATTGTTTTCCATTCGTCCGACCCATTTACAATTTGATGAGACAGGCTTGCGAATGATACTTTTTTGCCACTTTGCCTCCTCTTTTTCCAAGCGCTTTTTTTCTGCTGCCTCTGTTGGGTTCTTAGCAATCTTTGACGGCGTGGGAGGAGGATATTGCATTGGAGGATTGCGTCGTCTTGGAATGGCCTGATCCATCAGAGATGCTTTCCCAATCGTGCTTGTCTGAAGCTCATCAAAGCCAAGTTTCTTCCGCCGTTTGGCATTCGTCACATCTTTTTCATTAATGACTTTTGCCATTGCTTCATAATCGAGAACATGACGAACTTTAGGAGGGACATATCGGACCCGGACGACTTTATGCTTTGCAATCCTCACTTCCACATCTCGTGGAACGTCAGTCCACTTGTCTGTTTGATGCATGTTAATGATGTGCTGAATGTCGATTTCAGCATATTCACTTCTGACCCACTCCTCTTCAACCTTGAGTTCTTCTTCAGCAACTACCATTTTGTTAGGATGGGACTCGTCTGGTTCTTGGTACACCAAACGAGCATAAAAGCTGTTGTTAGCCTTTTCAAATCGAAGACCCTTAACCATCGTTAGACGGGTAAACATGAATTCATTTGTCAACTCCTTCGTGAACTGAGCCCGTTCTTCTTTGATACCTTTAATCAATTCACGAATCCATTCCCTCTTAGATTCAGAGCAATCCTTGGCTTTCATTTTCTTTGCCCAGTGCTCAATTGTCTTCTGGTGATCCTTTTCACTCGACCATTTCCATTTTTGAAGCTTTCCGCAATAAAGGTAGCCAGTTGCGTTTTGAAAGCTTTGTCAATGGCGATGACTGTATCATCAGTGGCCGACGTGGCGTGGTACTTACGATAAAAAGCCTCAATAGTACCTGTGGATTGAGTGGAAACCTTATGCATCTTTGCCTCTTTCGAAAGCACAGTGTAATCAGCATTGTCATCATCCTTGTCAACTTTGAGGTTGCCTTTGGGTTCTTCATCGTTCTTGTCTTCAAAGAAAACATCATCAAGTTGTAATCTTTTCAACAAATCACCACCTTTGCGCTTTTTGGTGGGTGTGTGAACGTGGAGCACGACAGGTGTGAGGAGTGAAAGATCTTCAATCCTTTCAATTGTGACCTTTTGCTCTTCATCTTCATCTTCATTGGCACCTTCCGTCTTTGTGGGAGTATCTTTTAGTTCCTCACTTTTGTCAGCCAATGCATCCTCGGAAGCATTTATCTTCACAGGTGTGTCTTCAAGTGCATTTTGCATAATGACATCAGCATCAGTCACATTCGTCGAAGCAGGTTTCCTATCCGGCGAAGATAAATCGATTGTTGCCTTTGACTTCGGAATCATAGACACAGAATCTTTCTTCCCTGAGGAAGATAAATCAAAAGTGGCATTGTTATCCGGACTCTGCGTGATATCGATTGCAGCAGAAGCGGTTGAACGAGGATTGGATTGAGGTTTGCGTTCCTTTCTAGCATCGTCTTCAAGTTCCTTAACAAGTTTGCGAAGTTTACCTTTTGGCATTGCCTGACGCTTCTTCATGCTGTCAAAATCTGGCCAACTGAGGGTAGACCTCAAGGTGTCAGTGTATAATGGATTGACCAAATTGTCTTTGTTGACTCGTTTTGGTAGCACGTCAAAATGCAACGCAGCCATGCGGTCAAACACAACAAACCATTCTAAGCGGAGCATGGTTAGGTAATCCGCAAATATCAAGTCATCTTTCTTCGTTGGGAGTGCTTCAAAGAATCGCCTATCAAAATAGGCAAAACACTCTTTTGTCTCATCATCTTCATGAAGTTCCCACTTGGTTTGACGCCCGAACTGTTCGTTGAAAGACATTTGCTCCACTTTCTCACTGCAAATGTTTCTCAATATGATACCGATGGCAGCAACAATGCCTAAGCCACAATTACACCCGTCCACTTGTTTTGGTAACATATTTTCTTCTGCAATGCGCAAAGCAGGAAAAGATTTTGTTCCAAGCATATTGCCTTCAAACTTCTTCCCGAATGGGGAAAGCCACTTCATTGGAGCATCTGATGCGGGCATGCTTTCTTCGTGAATTTCGTTGCTGTAACACAAATTCAAAAACCATATGATACCGGTATCAATGGCCACCTGGCGCGTACCGAGAGGGTCAATGCTGCAATAACGGAAAAAGCACGGTCGCAGGGAGTTGTTGGTGTTCTCAATGTCCTCCACATTCTCACAAATGCTTCCAGGATTGAAGACAAATGTAGCACTCCAATGTTTTCCATTCTCGTTTTGTGGAAACACTAACACCTTCTTAGAGAGCAAGCCTGGATTTCGCTCAATGATGTGGTTTACAATGTAATCCTGTTGCACCTGTTGCGCTTTCTTAATGGAGCTTGAATCCGCCTTCAAAATGTTGAAGATCAACTCCGCAAGTTGCGTTTGCGGCATTGCTGCATTGTCTTTTTCCAATTGAAGCAATGCTTTCAAACGTGCGTGGGCCGAAAACCCAGATTTAATTGTGTTGGAGGAATGCACTGGCAAGATGAAAGCCGCATCTTCGTACCTTCCATCAAGAGATAAAATCGAAAGCATCAAATCAATCTCACCTGTTGAAAACCATTTCATTCCTCTGTCTGAAGTATGCTGTTTGCGGCGTGCCAGCGTCATTTCACCTTTAAGCTTCAGGGAATCCGCTGGCAACAATGGCTCCAAAGGAAGGGGAAACAGCTTGCAAATCAATGGAAGTGATGCAAATAAACTCTCCGCATCTTTTTGTGCATACACTAATCTTCCACCGCCGATTAACCGAGGAGGGGTATTGACACCAAAACGGAAGAACTCTTGGAGCCACATTCAGACTTTCGCCAGCCTTCTTCTGCTCGTCGTCGGCGGGCAATGCAGTTGTAAGGTGCTTTAGTCGACCATGAGGCAAATGCATAAGAATTGGACAGACCGTCTGCTTAGAATCGTCACTTGGGAAGCTTAAAAGGTGATGGTTTCTGTCCTCGCAAAGCAGTTTGCAAATGGTCAGGAAGCATTCCAAAACCAGCATCATCTGTTTCACTCTTGTTCATCCGGCGAAAACCAATCATTGTGTAGAAGTGGAATGCAGCAGGCTCTGAACACTGAACAAACACTTCAATCTTCTTGACATCGTCTACAGATGCACACCGTTTAATGACCTGTATCAACATGAACAAGCCGACTCCATTGCGGCGCCAGGATTGGATTGAAGGTGGGTGATTTGTTGAATGATGAGTCACCCCCAAAAGGGAAAGAAAAACAGACATATTTCCGGCATCAATTGGATCACGATGCATTTGAAATGAAACAGCTGACACAGTGGCAAATTGCTGTGAATATGGCGAGAAGGATTTGGGGACAGCAACTTGTTTGCCGATGCGTAAAGCAAGAATCAAAAGAGTAATGTCCTCTTTCATTGCGCGTTCAATTTGCTCTTCCATCGAAACAGAGGCATGGAAGATGGTCTCGTAAAATCGTCGAGCACTGGAATAAAAGATCCTTGGAGCTGTTCCAAATGAAACATTCTCCACAGATTGCGAACGCAATAAAATATGCCGTAGGTGCCAAACTTTATTTTCATGGTCTTCGGGCTTGAAAATTGCATCTGCAAAAGCAAATCGTTGTACCAATTCGAAAAGGTGTCAAGTTCTGTTCAACAAGCCAACTTCCAATCCACGCAAATATGCATTGATAACACCACGCTTTTGCTTATGGTTCAGCTTGCCTACCAACTCCTTTGTTCCATCGAATTGATACACAGAATCCAAGATCAAAGTTGCATTGATTGTTTTTGACACAGTGACAACAACCTCAACGTCACCTTCCACAAGATCAATAATGCCTTTATTTGGGAAAGGAAGGTGAGGCTCAGCCTCACGAGCAGCTTCGGCCATTACTTGAGCCCTTGCATGGATTCAGCATTTGCAAGATCTGACAAGGCCGAAGCTGCCATCTGCTTCTGTATCCATTTCACCGAGCAGCTCACTACTCAAATCTTTGGCACTCATCATGTCGAAGAAACAAAAGTTTGTTGTGTGCAAGCTTCACAATCCTCAATGACGTCCAATTTCTTGAACGGTCCTACGATGAGCAATAGGACTGCTGCACCGACCAAGTAATGTGGGCTTTACCAGTAAGGCACGACGTGTAGGCACACTACTCTTTCGAGCAAGATCCTCGCAGGTGACTGGTGTCCACACACAAAACAAGGTGATGCAGCAACAGAGCAATGTGGAGAATGAAAGCAACAAATATTGTGTTCTCACAACAGTCAATCAATTGCGTCAGAGCAAAATGAAGTTGTCCAAATCGATCAAAACAAGGCAGGTTCAAAGACGTCCAATTTCTTGAACGGTCCTACGATGAGCAATAGGACTGCTGCACCAACCAAGTAATGTGGGCTTTACCAGTAAGGCACGACGTGTAGGCACACTACTCTTTCGAGCAAGATCCTCGCAGGTGACTGGTGTCCACACACAAAACAAGGTGATGCAGCAACAGAACCGTGAATCAATCGAAATCAACAACAACACTTGCTTGCTGATTGTAATGATGCAAAGAAGCACAGCAAGGCAGGTCCAAAGCTGGGAGAAATGAAAGTTGTAAGAATGAGAAGTAAAAACATTGAAGCAGCGAACAAATCAGCAAATAAATTACACATTCATTGTAGAGTATGAGCGCATCAACAGCGGCATGGATAGTAGAACCATAAACAGTATGTTCTGTCTACAGTACATGCGCGTTGTTTAATGTAGCACAGTACTCGTACCACCATGCAGTAGGAACCACGTGTGTTTGGCGCGTACTACCAGTAGTCGGTCACAGTACAAAATTAACGGTACTGGTACAACGATAGTGTGAAAAACACGTAGGTACAGAGTTTTTGTACATCCGGGTTACGAATCGATGCAACAAAAGAAACATGATGTCAACACTTCAAAAAGCACAACAACCTTGCCTTTCACATGAAAAAAAACGCTCACCCATTGAACACACAAGATAAGAGGACAGGATGAAACTTACAGATTCGAATTTGGACGAAAATTGAAAGGAGAGTCAAGGTTAGTGTCAGCACACTTGAGGAAGTGTGCAATGGATGGAGTTGTGTACCCAAAGAAAATCTCGACACGTTAACGGTAATTTAACGGGTTTTACGGTTAAAGTCCGATCATGGTAACGGTACTACAGTAATGTTACCATAGCAGTACCATGCATTCCGACCTTCTTTTCCTACGGTACCAGTACAACTAAACTTAAGATGAGGTCTTTCTTGTTTTACATGTAGACACTGTACTAGCCTATATGCATCGCCATCAAGCTCTTCAATGGCAATCATACCCTTTGCTTCGCGTTAGATTGCTAATGTCGTTTGTGCAAAACACATGCTTGGATTATAATTTCAATATTTTATTGCAGAACAAGACAATTACAAATGTGAGACAAATAACGAATTGGCTACTAGGCATAATGTTGTTGTGACTACTTCTAAAGCCTAGATAATAGATGCGCAAAATAACGTCACTACTTTAAAGGTTGTATGATAACAATACAAACAAAATGGCAGTACAAACGATTGCGTTATAGTTTTGTTTTCTAGTTAGTTATGCTAGCTACTGCAAACTAACAAAGTAAAACAACAACAGCCACCGGTTACATTAGTGCGTAAAACACCACTAAAAATGTAATACAATCGTACTAAAAAAATTGTGGTTAACTTAACTGATGTCATCAGAAGCCAAAGTTAGCATCACAATAAAAAAGAAGTCGGAGTCAATTAGTCACGACCAATTAAGGTTTGAATTCAAAACTGTGTACAATTTGCCGTAAAATTCAAATTGCATGACTAGCTACCTATCTTAATCACACATGTTGATTTTAAATGCACGTCTTCATGATACGTAATGCATTGCACTTAAATAAAATACTTTTGAATCATGTAAACACACATTTACTACCATTTGGTGTACATTGCACGCCCAAATTAATCATAAAACCAATTCATCACATAAAATTGAATAACTGAACATGAGTGCATTGCATTCGAAAGGTTGGCTTGATCCGTCGTCAGTGCTAGATGATGAACTTCCTGCTGTCTTGAATAAAAACTCACATTACCATAAGTTAAGTTGCAAATCAAATGTGGTGGCCGACGATGTTACGCACAGTAATCAGACAGCAGTTGTGGAACCACAAAGGCAAGCATATTCATTTATTGATAGATATTCATCACTTCCAAGTTTGCAATGCAAGCTAAATGCCGCAAATGACATTACGCCAACGTTTGCAATGCACCATGGCAATCCGATTGTACCTTTAAACATGGATTTGCAAAACACAATTGCTTCCCAACGCATGATGGTACGCGAATGTGTTAAGACCAAATTGTTTCGTCGCCTTAAATTTTTCAAAAGACGTGCATGGTTTGTTTGATCGACGCCAAGGAACTGTGTGTGCAATGATTATTGCAAATTGCAACGTTGAAGCAGAAAACGCGGACGAGTATTGGTGGGCAGATATGCGCAAATTGGTTGTGTGTACTCACACAGATCGTCGCAACAATGTCATTAAAAATATGCGTCTGCGATTTCGAGTAAGTTTGCAATGCAATTATGACCTTTGTTGTATAAATGCTTACAGCGTACTTCAAAAACATTATTGCAGATGGCATGTGTGGAAAAATCGCTCATTTTAAGATAAACAATGGCAAAGAGGCTGATATGGATTACATGTTGGACATGAGAGATAACTTGGTCCATTACGTGCATTTAATTGATATTTATGCACCATGCATTGTTGGACACAGTATTTGGAATAACAAAGCAAACATGGCACGCTATTGTGGTGACAGCGCAGCATTGTTTAACGACTTTGTGTTTTCCATGAGTGATGAAGCGTTTATGTTGCTTGTGTTGCTTAACTACACAGAAACATGGATGTCAGAATTAGCACGTGAACAATCAAAGGTACGTACAATACAGTGACATTGATTATAAATGATATTTGTTTGTTCTAACGCTTGACATTCAACATTATTGGCGTGGTGCAACAGCTTCAAGCCAATGTTGGCGGCGGTGTTTTAGTTGTGAGCCAAACAGTGGTGAGTTTATAATGTGTATTTCAGTGACAGGCACGACACTTTCTTATGAACCAAATGCGGAGCTCACAATGCAATTTTGTTTAGGCACCAAAATTTACATTGTCACGCAAACAACGTAACGACGTCAATGGTGTAGCTGGGATTGGATGGACTGAAGAGGGTCTAAGCAAGTTCAATGAATTGTATGATCTTGTCGAGGAAGACCGCATTACGCGGGGTGTGACATTCAACCATGAATTGCTGAATGTGTTTCTCGAGCGTCAACGCGTTGTGAAGGTAAATCCTGCACGTCTCAATGCGAGGAAACGCAAGACCATTACACGCGATGATATGGGACCGATTGATACATCATGCAGGGATGCTTTGCAAAATGGCTTGGTTCCAATTTAGCATTGTTTAATCATATCAACTAGTCTTTGGAATACATGTTTTACATTCACAAAGATGATAGAGTTGTACTTGAATAACTAGTGAGCCGATACATGAAAGTGCTATTGATGTAAGTATGGTATACCACTATTGTCCTTTTTAAGTACGGTAATATGTACAACAGGATTACGTTTTATCCAAAAAATGGAGGCATGTTATGGACAAAGCAAATAGAGATATCAGTTTAACTGATCAGCAGGATTCCGTATTCTCAATTCTACAGATGTTGGGCGTTAGAACGCAGATGCAAGTAATAATGTTTTGAAGAATTCCATATTCTATTATGCAGTATATGTGCTTAAAAAAGTACGGAATATCTAAACGGGACTAGTACATCAGCAGTATCAACGAATAAAATAGTGCGGAAAAACCCAAAATATAGTAAGTAGAAACCCAAAAATAAAATACATATTTATTGCTATAGTACAGGACTTGCTTTTTAGATGCAGAGTCTTGCTGTCCTTAGGATGTTGCCTTCCGTGCGATATTCCGTTCGTACTCTATCAATATTTTGTACCACTGGTGATAGGGAGAGGCATCTGAGACTGGTCACAAAATCCGAATGGGTTTGAAAAATTGCATCCACCTCGTCAGTCGACATTTTTGAGATTAGTAGTCTTCCAAGGAACACTGAGGTTTCGGTGCCATTTAGATATGTTGAGAGGATCTCAGTTAGGGCGCCCACATGGTTTTCGCCGCATTTAACAATAAGATGAGGAACTGTTCGGCCCGTTGGCGTTTTCCTGAGAAAGATGTCAAAGAAGGGAGTCGCTGGGGTAATTTTCGTCGGAGTTCTTTGAGATAGAAGAATCGTTGGGTGAAGGTGGGGTGTTTGAAGATGTATCCTGCCGTGGTGATCTCGCTATCGCTGGAGGCGTTGGAGATGCTGAGTTCAACGTGGTGGTGATCGAGTACGTTTGGTATCGGATTTTTAACCACTTGCTTGGCCTGTCGGAAGACAAAGTCTGAAGCTGAAGACAAACGTTCTGGCGGCGCCAATGGGAAGAGTCCGTTTTCCTAGGTAGTCGGAGAGGTTGTCGGGTGTCAAGTCGATGAATGGGATAGCTGGTGCTGCTCCTGATTCTGTTTTCCAGGGATAAATGACTGAGTCTTTTGCCGTTCCCAATATATAGTGGATTAGGTCAGTTGCTTCGTAGTTCCATTGGTGATGTCGTCTGTGAGTTCTTCGTACTTTGCTGGTTTCCATTTGACTGTGATCCTGATCGTGCCGTCGTTGATCTGTACGAAGGAGTTGTCAGGTTCCGTGGTGGTTTGTTGGGTCACGACTGGGAGTTTCCATGCTGAATTGAGTTTATCTGTGTAGTGGTTTTCGTCGGGAGGATGGTTTCGGTCGTTCTGGGAGGCAGGAAGCGGTGTCTGTGTTGCGTCTGTGTTTTGTCGTGGTCTGTTTTTAGCTCCAACTACTTGCCATTCGATTGCTGGGAGTTTGCCGTCCGTGCTTGCGTCGAAATCCATAAAGTCTGGCTCTTCATAGATCAGTCTCGCATTTCTTGGATCGGTTGTGTCAGGGGTGAGAGCTGATGGTAGATTGTTCAGGAGGTATGGGCGGGCGATGTCGATTGCCCACCTCTCAGTTTCTCTGGCATGTCAAGCGCTCTGTTCAGGTGGTAGGAGTAGACGTTCCAGATGAAGGTAAGCGCGTCCTCTATCTCTTTCATGCGTTCCCACTGTGTTTCAAACTGGAAGCAGTGATCATATGCATGGTAGCCGAAGGTGATGTAGCGTTCCCATGTCGAAGGGTTTCCTACCTTTTGGTATGCAAAGTCATTTTCCTTGCGGAGAGTCATAGTGGTGCCGTTTATGAACGCTTCGGGGAATTGTCTCGGGGTTTCGATCCAGTCTTCGGTGTTAAACGCGTACTTAGGGTCAGTGATGTCAATGCCATTAGGATGGCTACCAAGGGGCGGTGGAGGTCCCGTTCCAATGGACATGGTGGTACGTGACAACTTCTTACAGTCGCTACGAGAAAACGGTTGACGGACGGTTCGTTATTATCGAATTTTTTAGTAAGAAATTGTGTTGTGTACCCCCCACGATAAGACATGCTCTTATGTGTGTCACTACGATATTACATGTGTGTGCCATTTGCCGATGTGCCACCCTTGCACTGGATTGGTTCTGCTCGAATTTAAAGTTTTAAGTCCACCAACAACCCTGCACCCACTCTATCATCAGATGCTTCTTTGGTTAGATCTTTCTTTGGCTAGCTAGTCTACCGGTCGATATCTTCCTATGCTGAGGAGCGATCAGGACGTATGCATCCGTTGACAATTTTTGGTAGATTCTCTTGAGAGGAGAACTCCTATTGTTCTTACGAAGACGAATTCGTGGTCCAATATCATGTCCCCACTGCTACGAGCGGTCAGTTCAGGTGTTCCACCTCACGTTGCACAGAAGTATTGAAAGAAACCTTTTCAGAACAGTTGCATCGGTAACGGTGGAATGGCAGCACTTCACTGTGCCATTGAGCGGCATGCTGCACAGATAGAGGCGTCTCTTAACTGTTACTAGGTTTGCTTGAAACGTCCACAACTCTTCCCACGAGGCAGATGTTTCGCGTTGAATACTGAATAGGAAAGCTCTTAATATCAATCAGGCAATTCGGTGACTTGCGAGACACGGCATCAGCTCGCACCGCACAGATGGTATGTATGGCTTCGCTGCTCAGTGCGGCATCACCTTGGACTTCGGCCAGGTACTTCAATGCCCACCACTCCGATGATGGAATATCGAGAAAGTCCTCAACTTTTTCTCCCGTTCCTGGTATACTCAAAGTAGGATTTGAAAGAAAGCAACATGGGCAAATGACAAATCCAGCCTCGTGTTGAATGGCATGAGCCAACGCAACATCACTCAAATGACCGCAAGCGTGGAGGGCCACCACAATATCCATCTTCTGGTCCAGAAATTGAGTCCGACTGGCATCGGCAACTTGGTACTGGACGGACAAGTTGAGACGTTTCGCACGCATTGCGCCATTGTGGATGGCACCGTGTGCAATGTCGACCACATGCACTTGCACATGATCTCCCAAGGACTGTGCCAAATAATTGGCAAGTTTGCCTTTGCCTCCGCCCACGTCCAGAATGTGCAGAGTGCGTTTGCCAAAGTCTGTGTGTGACCTGGCGACCTGAGCTATTTCTTGTACCATCCACTCCAATTGTGGTCGTTTCTTGCGTTGCCAGCGGCTTCCAGGGAGACCGCTTTGCAGCAAGGATTTGGAGTCAACTTGAGGGACAGGTGACGGTTGCAAAGGCCACCGAGTTCTTCGGTCACTATGCTGTCGTAGAATATTAACAATCTCGGGCGAAAGATCAGCAGATCGAGATTCAATTGACTGCAGCTTGACTGACAGTCGATTAGCTTGCCATTGCCGGGCAGTGAGGTCATCCATCTCGGAAAGCTCCTCAGCCTCTGCAACTGAGATATGGAGCGCCTCGGCAGCCTCCTCCACTGACAGCTTTCCCTCATAGAGTACGTCCAAGAGATATCGAAGTGTTAGTGGTCGCCATGAAGCCCGCACTAGGCGAGCTTCTTTTACCCACAACGTCGACACCTGTCCTGCCCTCGGGCTGTCTACCAAGATGCCTGACATCCACACGCAAAATCCATTGGTTAGCAGCTGACCATACGTCTCTGCATTGTCAAACACATCAGGATGCAGGATACATTCCAGGCGCTGCATGCCAATCGCGTCGACCTCAGTCGTATTGGTCGACACCGACTTGAACTCATCCACTAGACTGACTACAGTGATTTTGTCGGCGAAGCGTCTACGATTCTGCACAAGTCCCATCGTCGAAATCGCGACAGGGGTAGAAAGTTGGAGTGTCTCTTGTACTGAGACTGTTTCGTTAACAGAAGAGACATCCATGGATGCTTCCTGAGGCGGGTGAACAAGTCTTTGGGGAGAACTGCTCTGTTTCTTGCCGATCATTCGTTGAAGGTCTTCCGACAGAGGAGGCATACCGAGAAGTATTGACTTTGCCAACGCACTAGGCGGTTGATCATTGTCGAGCTGGTGACTCAATGATTTCGTTAAAGTATCTTCAGACAGAAACGATGCTTTTGCGACCTCGTCCATCGGCAAATCGCCAGTAGCTGCCAAGGATAGGATTGCTCGGATGTGTTGTGGTTGCCTTGGCAATTCGAGGAGACGCATGTTTTGAATGAGAAGTACAGCTTCCCCCGGATTCTTCGTAGGAGCAGCTTTCCCTTCCAGCGAAATAAGAGCTCCAGGAAGTATGCTCTTTCGGCATCCATGGTAGCGTGATCCTTCGTAGAATTCTTTCCGAAGGAGTGCTTGACACACGTCCAACTCCGGATGACTGACCAAATCAACAAATGCGAGTGCGTTACCAAAGGAGCGCTTGGAACAGACATACCCTTCGAATCGAATTGTCTCTTGACCATTGGTTGCTAACAGCGAGTCATGCAGTCGCTGTGTTATTGAGCTGCCAACAGCAGTGTACAACGACGAATGGCGACGAGCGATT
This sequence comes from Fragilaria crotonensis, assembly GCA_022925895.1. Lineage (NCBI taxonomy): Eukaryota > Bacillariophyta > Fragilariophyceae > Fragilariales > Fragilariaceae > Fragilaria > Fragilaria crotonensis. Next base: position 23,009 of record JAKSYS010000463.1, read on the forward strand.
CTTGAGGCTGGATGTCGCAGGAGAAGCAGAAAGAAGACGGGGATGTTCATAGTACCTGCGCCACTTAAAAGGGCATGAGAAGGCTCTTCGAAAGATGGTCACTGTTAGGCGCAAGGGGAAAGGAGCAGGATCATGGTCCCTTGGTGCGGCGATGGTTCGTTCACGAAAAATTGAACGATGGCTTTCGGGGCTTGGGGCCATCAACGACCACGAACATACCCGACGACGACACGACCAACGAGCTTTGTACAGGAATTTAATCACAGTGGTAGTACTCCAGTTGTAGTTAGCAGTTGGCAGTATGTAGAGTATGCATAGCATAAGCAAAGGGAGCCCACTGGGCCTATTCACCTATTGTTTAATGCTGGTCGTACTGTCTACTGTACTATCGGTGGGTCATTATATCGATCCGGACTCGTGATTCAGTCATTATGTGAACGTAACGTGTATCTTTATATATTATATTATAATATTGTTTTAACCTGTTGTTATTGATCTTCTTGCTTGTGTGGTAAGTGTTTCTTTGGACATGACGGCTTATCTTAAACAGTTTATCAGACCCAGTGAATTGAGAAAGATATGAGAACGAGGAGTTGCGTTTTGAAAAGACGACACCCATGTGTTGCCATCCCTCGGATAAACGGACGAGGTGATGCTATGACATGGCATTGTATGAGCGATTAAGGTAGGCCACCGTCATGGGGTCGCTCAGCCGGTCATAGAGCATTGGTCTGGGTTCCAGCCTTTGCGTTTGTACGTACAAGCCAGAGACGGATCATCTCTTGGCGCGATGTTGACTCCCATGGTCACGGCGGTCACAATATGTTGTCCGAAATCGCTGGTATTCGCACGCACGTAGGAGTGGTATTGACACCCTCTCGTAAATTGACACAGACATCATGGCAGAAATTCCCATCGTCGTTGATCTTGAAGCGATGTTCCCTGGGTTGGAACATCAGCCGATGCGTTTTATTCTTCACGTGTGTGGATTGAGGGATATCCCCTCCCAAACTCGACTTATTGAGTATGAAGGGTTGGAGTCTGTTGAGGAGCTAGCCAACTATACGGATTCTGAGTTGGACTCCATGGCGGACCGCAATTCTAAACGTTCCCCTGCGGCTACTAGAGTTTTGATGGGTTTAGCTCGCACAAAGAAGTTGAAGGCAGTCAAGTTCTGGGTTAACAAGAAACTCCGCGAGGATGCTCCATGTGATCTAACGGAGTTGAATGATGCCAAGATTGCCCAACTCATTCGTGAAATGTCCTTGGTTAAGGAAGGCAAGGAGTCTGACTCAAAGCTGTATTATCCTGACGCGTTTAACGCAAGTGATTATAAGAATTGGATAAAGAAAGTGACAAATTATCTTGACTCGAGGAAGGGTAAAGCTGGTGTGCCCTTGAGCTATGTTATTCGCCCTGCTGATGCCGATCCTAATGATGCGCCAGATGAGTATACTCGCACGTTATGGGCGGTATCGTTCGACACCCCGCAATACATTGAAGACAATCGTGAGGTTTATCACTTGTTCAAAGACTTATTGACAAAGACAGACGGTGCAACCTGGTTTGAAAAGGTAAGCGATGGTGATGGACGTGCCGCGCATTTGCTCTTACGCGAACATTATATTGGAGAGGCGCACGATATGAGGCGTGCAGCTTCGGCAAATGCGAAATTGGAAGCGCTTTTCTGGAAAAGTGAAGCTGCATTTCCATTCGAGAAATATTTAACCCGGATGAATGAGGCGTTCAAAGAATTGGAAGATGCAGGGCAGCCCATGTATGAGCAACAAAGGTACAGTTCCTTCTTCGCAGCATACGTTGTGACGATATTCAGGTTCAGACGACTATGGGAATTGTACGTGATAAGTACTTGGCTGATTTTGATGCCGCGTGTATCACACTTTCCCGAACGGTCTCGAGTCGATTCGCACTATCCGAACCAGGTAAGAACAACAAACGATCGATTGGTGCCACAACGTCGACCAAGTCTCGTGGAGGCGGCAGTCGTGGGAGTGGACGCTCCGGTAATCGCGGTGGCGGCCGTGGCGGTGGGGACAAAAGTTGAAAGTTGTAATGAACGGAGTTGATGTATCCGATATCAATCGAAACTTTACAAGTGATGAGTGGGAGAAATTGAGAACATGTGGAGGCATTGCTTATATTCATCAGCGTCGTGAATACCTAGCCAATCGCGGTGGTTCGGGTCGCTTCGACGGCCGTGGAGGTGGTTATGGACGCGGTGGCGGCCGAGGATACGCGGACCGTGGCTCGTACGGCGGGCGCGGTGGCGGCCGATACACAAACGACAACCGTACAAGCGACCAGCCACGCGCGATTGCGGCGACCGCGGCAAATTCGTCAACAGAGGTCGTTGAATATGACGCTGATGCTCCGAATGCGCCGGCCCGTGCTCCGGCTGCTGGAGGTGATCGTGGTGGAAAAGCGGGTGCTCGATTCGGGCCCCGACGTGAGTATTGACTTGTATCCCCAACACCTTGCAAATGTGAGGTGCTGGGGCGATCTGTGGCGACGATTAAGACGGGCAGCAGGACTCGATCGATCAATGCAGTGAACCGTGGCGACGAGTTTAGAACGGAGGAAGGTTATAATGCGCGTTGTGAAATGGATTCCCATGCAGATACGTGCGTTGCTGGGCCGAATTTCAAAATACTAGAGTATACCGGAGAGCAATGTGACGTTTCGCCGTACACAAGTGATTATGATCCAATTACGAATGTTTCAGTGGTTAACGCAGCAACGGCCTTTACCGATGAGTCAAGTGGTGAGACTGTGATCTTGAGGTTTAATCAAGTGCTATGGTATGGAAGTCGAATGCGAATGAGCTTAATAAACCCAAACCAATTACGATATTATGGTGTGTCGGTCTCCGATGATCCAACTGACAGTACGCGACCCTTTGGGATCACGATTGCGAACGTTGTGCATGTTCCGTTTAAAATGGACGGTACGACGGTATATTTCGAGACACGAGTGCCAACGCAGTACGAGTTGGAGAACTGTAAGACAATCCAAATGACCGATGACACGGTTTGGGAGCCATCCAGTGTAAGTATTGCAAACGTATCGGTTATGTCATCGGATTTGCCTATTATCGAGATGTCAGAGCGCAGAAAGATTTCAGCAATGAGAATCCGAAACAATGACAATGTACTTCCGCCTGATGAATCATCCAATGACCTAATGCCCTATGATGATGCGACGTTCCTGAATCGGATGATAAGCAACGTCCGAGTGGCGACCTCGTATCGTGAGGCAAGTATTTCGTTTATTGGCAGCAAAGATCGACATTCGCGCGTCAACGCTGAAACGGTGGCGAGGAGGTTTAGATGTGGAATTGAAACTGCGCAGAAAACGTTGAAGACGACAACCCAGCGTGGCGTTCGCTACGCCATTCACCCTTTACACAGACGTTACAGAGTTGATCACTTGAACTTGCACAGACGAAGACTCGCCGACACCTTTTACATGGATACCTTGTTTTCAAAAGTAAAGTCATTGAACGGGATGGAATGTGCTCAACTAATAACAAATGGATCCTTTACTCGCGTTTACCCCATGGCGTCGAAGTCGAGTCACGATATCGCACAAGCACTAACTGAATTCATCGATGATGTGGGTGTTCCGGGGACTCTAATTTGCGATTTTGCCACAGAACAAACCGGTAAGAATACGGAGGTTATGAAGGTAGTTCGACGCAACCAGATTCGGCTATTGCTCGCAGAAAAGGGCCGAGGAACGACACAGAACCATCGAGCTGAGACCGAAATTCGTGAGATCAAGACAAAATGGAAAACTCGAATGCGCGAGAATCAGGTTCCTTCGCGGCTATGGGATTATGGTTTAGTATACATCTCCGAGATTCAATCGTTACTGGCACGTGGGCCAGATCAGCGACCGGGGATTGAGAAAATTCTTGGACAAACGGTTGATATCTCTGAATGGTTAGATTTTGATTTCTATGATCGCGTTTGGTATTGGGACCATCACAAAACTGACATGAATAATGAGCAAGCACGAATGGACGTTGGCTCGGTATCGCTCATCGTGTAGGGAGTGACATGACGTACTGGATACTAACGCGAGCGGGCCACGTAATCGCAAGGTCAACTGTTCAACATATCACGGTAACTGACATGGCGATTGATGCAATTCGCGACCAAGTATCTGCTTTCGACAACGATCTTGCGATACGCATGAACGATGAAAATTTCCAACTTGATCATCCTAACCCCGTGTTCTACTTGCAAGACGACGTTCCTTTGAGGCTGACGCCGCTGACGATGATATTCCGCCCGATGCAGAATACGGGGACATGAATCAGCCGGCGAAGCGAGACGCGGACGATATCGAGTTCGATTCGTTTGACCAGTATTTGAATTCTGAATTCCTGGTTAATAATGACGGCGAGACAGCTATGGCTAGGGTCGTGAAGCGCGCGAGGATAACAACGGCAACCCGATTGGTAAGCGACATCCGAATCCATTGCTTGACACACGTGAGTATGAATGTGAACTGGAGGACGGGTCGTTGATGAGATACCATGCAAATGTGATTGCCGAAAATATTTTTGCGCAATGTGACGACGAAGGACGACGACATGCTGTACTTGCTGAAATTGTTGATCACAAAGCTGACAAGCGAGCGTTAAGAACCGATAATGGATATGTAACGACAAAACGAGGGAGACGCGTGCCGAAAAAGACAACAAAGGTTGGAAAATCCTATGTCAATGGAAAGACGGATCAACTGACTGGGTAGATATGAGGTATGTGAAAGATTCAAACCCAATTGAACTGGCCGAATATGCTGTCGCGAATCGTATTCAAGAGGAGCCTGCATTCAAATGGTGGGTTTCCGAGACGCTACGAATGAGGAACAGGATTATTGGCAAGGTTAAGAGTAGGTATTGGAAGACGAGTCATAAGTATGGAGTCCGATTACCACATTCGGTTCAGGAAGCTTTACAAATCGACAAAGAAACCGGAACAGACTTTTGGTGGAACGCAATTCAAAAGGAACTCAAGAAAGTAATGGTGGCATTCGAGTATGACGAAAGCGTGACCCCAGAACAAATTCGTGAAGGGTTGGCCAAAGGCAAGTATGTCGGGTTTCAGGAGATTAAGTGCCATATGATTTTTGACGTAAAAATGGACTTGACACGAAAAGCCCGCTTTGTCGCCGGAGGGCATATGACAGAACCACCGGCAAGTATTACGTACTCGAGTGTTGTCAGTCGTGACAGTGTGCGAATTGCTTTCATGTTAGCAGCATTGAACGACCTTGACGTATTGGCATGTGACATCGGGAATGCTTATTTGAATGCGCCATGCCGAGAAAAGGTATGGTTTGTCGCTGGCCCTGAGTTTGGATCGAGACAAGGGACAGTGATCAGAATCGTAAGGGCTCTATACGGGCTCAAGTCGAGCGGGGCTTCTTGAGAGCAATGTTTAACAATTCAATTCGAGATATGGGTTTCCAGCCTTCCATCGCGGATCCGGACGTGTATCTCAGAGCCTTCGCAAAGCCGAACGGATACAAATATTATGAGTATATCCTTGTCTATGTTGATGATGTTTTGATTATTTCGCATGCACCGGAAGAACATTTAAAAATCATACAGGCAAATTATGAATTGAATCCGGCAAGTATAGGACCTCCGAATCGGTATTTGGGTGCCGATGTGGAGAAGGTACAGAAGCCGGGTGATCCAACTGGTCGTGAGTACTGGTCGTTTTCTGCCAGAACATATGTCAAGAACGCGGTGAAGAATGTGAAATTATTGTTACAAGAAGAAGGACGAGGACTTAAGTCGACCGCTAAGACACCATTTCCGAGTTCGTCCTATCGGCCGGAGGTGGACACGACTGACGAATGCAATAGACACGAGACATCGCGTATTATCTTCGACTCATCTGACCAGGTACCCTATGATCCGACATACCATCGTCCTGATTGGTCAGCGTTTTACGAGAACCTTGAGGAAGAATTACCGCCGAAGATGCCGGAACCCCTGGGTAAAGCGGTGACTATGCACGTGTTTGTCGACGCTAATCATGCTGGTAATGTCGTAACACGACGATCACATACAGGAATCCTAATGTTCATTCAAAACTCACCCATTTTATGGTTAAGTCGGAGACAGAATACAGTGGAGACGTCAACGTTTGGAAGTGAATTTGTTGCAATGCGAACGGCTAGGGATCTCTGTATTGCAATGAGGTATAAATTGAGAATGTTTGGAGTGCCAATTGATGGTCCGGCTCAAGTTTACTGCGATAATCAAGGAGTGGTCAAGAATACCAGTGTCCCAGAGTCGGTGCTATCAAAGAAACACAATGCGATAAATTACCATGCGGTACGAGAGGCAGTAGCAGCTGGAGTGTTACAAGTGCATAAAGAGGATACGCAGACAAACTTGGCGGATTTGTTTACGAAAGTACTTCATGCGGATCGACGAAAGGAGTTGATAACTTCCATTTTGCACAATTTCTGAATGCCCAAGGTTTCCACCGTTCGATTGTTTCGTTCGGTTCGGTACCTCCTGCGCGAGCATGACTCGTGGGCTACTACATGCAGGTCGATGTTTTATTTTGTGAGGGTTCTTGCTATCATGCATACACACGACGTCCGGTTCGCGGGGACTGTTTAATGCTGGTCGTACTGTCTACTGTACTATCGGTGGGTCATTATATCGATCCGGACTCGTGATTCAGTCATTATGTGAACGTAACGTGTATCTTTATATATTATATTATAATATTGTTTTAACCTGTTGTTATTGATCTTCTTGCTTGTGTGGTAAGTGTTTCTTTGGACATGACGGCTTATCTTAAACACTATACCCTTCTTGTATACCAAAATGTCGAATTTCATAAGTCGCTGGTTGGGCTTCACTTTTTAGGTTTTTATGATGAGCTGGACGATGTGCGCATATGGTATTGTCTTATTTAATGCACAGGATTCTCGGAGTACAATATTCAACAACCCAGGCGATAAACATGTTTGTGTGAACTAAAGTTACATTCTTACTGACAAAGCGATGAGCATCATGCACTCGCAGCACATTCTGGGTGCAACTTAGAGAGCCCGTAAAAGTTGAAACCCGAGATAATAAGCTCGGCTTCGCTGTGTCCAGCCTTTCGATAAATCCTGAGTGCTTCCGAGAAAATTTCGACCAACCTACGTGTGTCGCCTTTCTGCAGATAGGTGTTACCGATGTGGTTCAAAGTCTGAGCAATGGCCACGTCGTCAGCAGAAAGCGTTTGTCTTTGAATACTAAGTGACTCCTCGAAGTATTCGAGTGCCTGTCCGAGCTCCCCCCGCTGCTGGTGAACTTGTCCAATGTGTACCAACGTCAACACCACGTCGCTGTGGTTGTGTCCCAACGCTGCGCGTTCGACGCGCAGTGTTTCGCGATAGAACGTCATAGCTTGATCGTCGTTTCCGATCTCAAGGTGGATGGTGGCAATGTTGTAGAGAATGATTGCGACATCTCTATGGTTCTTTCCCAATATCTTTGTTCGGACGCGCAAGCCTTCCATGAAGCTCTGCATTGCCAAATCGTGAAGTTCCATTTTGAAAAGAACAAGGCCGACGGAGTTGAGTGTTGACGCCACCTCCAGATGATCATCGCCGTATGCATCCCGTCTGATCCGAAGAGCCTCTTGGTAGATATCCAGTGCGCGGTGGTAGTTGCGGTTCTGGTAGTGAATCAATGCGATGCTGGAGAGAGTTACTGAAACATTTGGATGGGCAGCTCCCAGCGATCGTTTCTGGATTGCGACAGCTTCCTTGTAGAGACGGAGTGCAGATTGAAAGTCACCCCGCAGCTTATAGATTTGTCCAATGTTGGTCAACGTGACAGTGATATTGGGATGATAGCAGTCAAGCACTGAGCGTTCAACCTCCAGCCCTTGTTTGTACACTTCAATAGCGGCGTCAAAATCACCATTTTCGTAGTACAAGTTTCCAAGCTTATTCAACGTCGACGCAACTTCAGGATGCTTATCTCCCAGAGCACCACGTCCAACTCGCAGAGCCTCAAGGTACAACTTCGTTGCCTTGTCGTAGCACTTCTGCTCATGGTAGATCTGCGCCATGCACTTAAGCATAATGGCGACGTCACGATGATCGTCTCCAAGGCGGGCCTTGGCGATTTTGAGGAACTCTCGGTACATAGTCATAGCTTGCTTTAGCTCGCCACGTTGATGATGGGTTTGGCCCGCGTTGTAAATGGTAGCGGCAACGTCGAGGTGGTCGTTTCCAAGGCATTGTCTTCTGATGAGAAGAGCCTCACTGTAAAGATTCAGGGCTTCGTCGTATTCGCCTTTCATGTAGTGAATGCGACCAATGTTGTTAAGGGTGGTAGCAACGTCTCTGTGCTCGTTACCAAGGACTGCGCGCCTAATGGAAAGCGACTCCCGGTACAGCTCCATTGCCTGGTCCGTCTTGGACTTGGGCATATGGAAGTAGAGGACGCCGAGGCAATTCAATGTCGCTGCAACTTCGAGGCGATACTCGGAGAACGATCCCCTGCCAACATGAAGCGCTTTCGTGTAAGTACGGATAGCTTCTTCGTAGTTTCCGCCTCTGTACTGCACGTGGCCAATGTTGTGTAATATTGCCATTATACTCAACCCTTGGCTGCGTTTCGTCGGCCCTCCAGACCATTGAGAGATAGATAGAGATTTGAAGAAGAAATCTAATGCTTGCTCGTCTTCATCCAAACGCATGCACAGCTGTCCGAGATTGTACAGAATGGTTGCGGATGTACTGCGGTAGTCATGTTCGTCGTAGATGGTATCGATTATGAGAGGTTCGGTGAAAGTGTGCATTCCCTCGTCATATTCCCCCCTTTGGTAGATGTAAAGATTCTTCGAGACGCTCCTGCTTCTTGAAAGGTTTTTTGAAGAGAGACTGAGAGCTGCAGTGGAAAAGAATGCCATGTCGTTGGCCTTATTCAAACACCTGCGGAAAAATTGTTCCGCTTTCTCATGATCGCCTGCGGCAATCAATGACACCCCCATGTTGTTCATACTCGAGATCGTTGCAAGGCAAGAAGATTCATCATTTGAAGGGAGGCTGTTAGAGCCTTGTGTTGGAGTGAGAGACATGTGACTGAAGCTCATGGTGTCGAGTGAGGGGAAGTCTTGATGATAGGGCCGAACAATTGGTTTGAAAGATAGAGTAGACAAATTTGTGTGCTCTGTTGGAAGGGTGGGGGTTCTCCCCATTGATACTGCGATGCATAGTGAAAACCAGTCACGGGTAAGGGCACTTGATGAAAGACTCCTTACGCGCTCGTGAATGCCCCTACTCATAAGCCCTGTAGAAAATATACTGTATTGTAAGGCCCAGCAGGTCATTCCATGAATGCCTCTCCCATAAATAGAGGATACGAAAACCCTCGATCGTGAATGAAGCGTGATTGTCAGAATTAAACGGACCTGCGACGTTCGAGGAAGAACATACGGTTTACCTTATGTCAAAAGTACTTACTAAAAAAGTCAAGATTTGATTCAATCACTGATGATTAGAAAACGTCGAATGTGATTTTCGACTGTCCAATATGTCATTTCTGAATCGATATGTCTGCCTAGTTATGTCTTAGGGAGTGGACTAATCTACAGTTTGAGACACTTTCACTCCCAGAACGTAATCGATCCAGTACTCGGTGTACAACCTATACTAGACTCAATTGATACGTCTTGATAGAATTCTAGGTGCTGATGAGGGGCCATTGTCGTAGGAATTACTCAATTGGACAAATTCGTAAACATGAGATGTAATCTAGACAAAACATGAAACCGCCATTTACCATCGTAATCCCTCCAAACTCTAAATGACCGATGAGCACATTTTATTTCTCGGTACGTTTATTAGAAAAAAGTCATAGGCGCATAAGGTTTGTTTCTATCACATTGTTGTTCTTCCTAAGGGCATTTTCATCGAAGGTCGAAACTTCAACAACACATGGGTGTATAATTCTTGAAGGGCCATTCTTCGAGGACATAATTGGCATTTTCACTTTATGACATTTCATTCCCTACCAGATTTCAAAGAGTCATTAATGACACGGTTAAAAAATTCTCTCTACTGGTAGAAGCCTCAAACTGAAGGAGTCAAAACTGATCCTTCTCCAGTACTCTACGACGTGTAGTAGACCTCATTGTAGAATGATCGACGAAGAATATATATGTCGGGCCAGCCAGACAACTCCAAATTGAGTTAATTAGGAAGAAGATATTCACTCAAACATCAAAATGGTGCATCTTTCAGCCATGTCACAATTGTTCAGCTATGCAGAACAAGAACAACAGCAACAACATTGGATTGTGTGTCAATCTTGAGTAGCAGGGAACGGAGTCGATTCCAATCGCAGACAGCGAACGTAGACTTTCCCACACCTTTTTTGCTCGCGAGTGGCGCAATTGTTCTTGACTGTTTTGAAAGTGTACAAGGAAGGGGGAATGCCTAATGCAGTAAGAATTAGCTAGTGCGCTTATAAAGCAGTTGCACCAATCAAAATCATCCAGAAATGGGGAGGGTTTGTTGCCTTCATCAAGAGCCTTTGACCTCTTCCAATTTAGCTTGTACAAACAATTTAAAGTTGCAAACTATTGTTCTGCTGTTGGCAAGTGGCCAAAAGTCAAGTACACAGACAATGAGGGCTATGCATCTATGCAGTATGCAAAGCTAAAGGTTTTATGTCAAGCAAGTTCATCAACAACATGAAAGCAAAGAAGGTACAGGGAAAGATCTCTGATGGAGAGTTTGACACAATCCTTTTCACTGAACTGTGTCGAATGAAGAAACTGCTGGTCTTATTATAATTTATGACTTACCTAACGCTGTCTCAGAAATTGCAAATGATACCTTGTTGAAGGATGCATTGTCTGACCTGGAATAAATACATGGTAATTTGCCGCATTATAGTACGTCAGCTACACAGAAAAGGTTCCATCATCTATTTTTGGCAGATGTTCAGTGCAATGAAAATGACACAATTGTTGGTATTTGTTGGCAAACAGCCACAATGAGCTTTGACTGGGATACGTGTGCATCATGTATTTTGGTGGATGTTATGCTGCTGCTTCAAAATCTGTGCAGAAGGGGGAGTAGCAAACATCAAGGTTAAGAAATGATGGTGGGTGTAATATGGCAAGGGAAATCATCACAACCTTCGTGTATCATTGATGAATGTAAGTGTTCATGCAATATGCACTGCAGGCATCTCTTTGCTTGTCGCCAGCAATCATTTCAGTTGGATCTACTAGGCCATCCAACATTTCATGCAAGGCCACTGTCTGTGTTTACTCCAAAGGCAGAGTTTACCAATGTTTTTTGATGTGGATCATCGACAAGGATACATATATCATTAGTATTGGTTATAAGATAGTACTCAGAGTACTTGGACATTTGTATGAGGGTGCTATTTTGAATGGTCAAAGTGTTACAGAGCAGCAGTCTTTCAGTATCATTGACATTGGCAATGAGGATACAGAAAATGATGTTCTTGACTCTGGTAATTTGAACAAGTAATGAAGAAGAATGTGACCTATTGTGCATGACTTCACAGATGTTATGAGTAGTGTTGTGAACCTTCCATTAAGTCTCCCCAGCAAAAGATTTGCATTGCAAATGCTAGGGGTCTGACTATGCATGCAAGATGCCCTGAGTATCATGTCTGATGCAAGTGGTTACCAGCCAACCATCTGAGCCTCTCCATCCATGCATGTTTGGCAGCGTTTGGGCCAAATTCTGAGTACGGGAGAAAAGGCATTGTCCTGCTGTTTGTATGCTATCATATTAACGGTGCATAGTTGTTTTGGCGTCATGTCCTTAAACCGATTCTCCATATGGAACCAACCAACAATCATCCAGGCCACCAACAACAAACACTTCACAGAACAGTCATGACAATGGCAACACCACCAGTGGAGACATCTCCAACTTGCATCGAGGAGATTAATGTTTATTGACACCTGAATCAGCGAGATGCCTTGCCTTTTTGCTCAGTAGTACCAAGGAAATTTGGAAGTTGCTTAAAGTCAATGCTGTCCATCAAGCCATCATCCTCAAAGCATCTCATTACAGCAATGTCTGCTGGATCAACAACATCAGCTTCAAAAGCCGACGGTGCATGCTGACAGAAGGAGGGGCTCATCGATTGGCCCAAAATGATATCCGTGAGGTTCAGCATTAGTAATGTGTTCCGGGAGCATTTCCAAAATTGATGAAAGGTTCAGCAGATCATAACAAAAATTTCTTAAAAGTGTTAATGGAATCAATGAACAATATAGTAGTGCCACAAAGTCTCACATCGCTAGGGTTGTGCTGATAACAACCCTTCTTCCTGGTGACAGCCTCACAGAAACTACCAGGCAGCCACAAATGACAAGCTTGTCACCAACAGAGCCAGCATTGCTTTGCTCTTGTGATGGGAGGAATTTGCAGAGCAAGGGATCAGGACGTTTTTGAAGTTCTCAAGAATGCGGATATCCTCCTTTGTATTTTCCTTGTTATCAGTAGTATAGTAGCTAATTATCACCACTATCACGGGGTATAAACCCAATGATTAGTTTTGTTTAATTTTATTTATTACCACTATCACAATGGTTGTCCGCATTGTCTGCCATCCTCGCAGCCCTGATTCTCTCCTTTCTATTAGCACAGCATACTTTCCCCCTGGTGAGCTGCTGTTGCAGCGGGTCTTGTTTCTCTTCTTTGCCGCCAATTTCTGTTTTGTCGGTGGTGCATTCCTTACACTTTGAGGCTGCCCTCACCGGATAAGCCATCGGCAATAGCCCCCTGTTGAGAACAGCAGTGCAAATTGAAGAGGTCTGCCGCTTGGCATCACGGTCACGTAGTGGGTCTGGATGAACATCATACCACCAAAGCCACCCACACGTACGCAGAAGAATCCCTCCTCTCTTCACAACCAATACAAGTCAAGAGTCAATTCCTGTCGCCTGCCTAGCCTGATCACAACCACTTCATGCATGTCAGCGCGGAACGGCATCAAGCAGCTATCACCAACCAGGTAGTTGACAGTCATTAACAGCCATTCCTCGTTGCCTGGCCTGAGCAAACTACCACTTGCCAACACAACTCAAGAGTCAATTCCTCATTGCCTATGACTCAATAGCCACCAATGCGTTATGTTTTGTGGTCCGCCAATAATCATCGCCATGGACAAGGAGGGTAAAGTGACATGATGTGGAGTGATTTTCAGGTATTGTTTTATCTTTTCTTTGTCACATGTATGGGTGAGCCTGATTGTTGATGGTTCAATCGTATGATAGCGCTTTAAATCTCACGATTTGATTTGGTGAGCCAATGAGAAGAAAGAGCAAAATGTGATGCATCGTCACAACATTGGCACCATAGTAACCAAATACAATCCAGGTGGAAAGAAATCCATTGGCAGCCACTGGCATGTCCAATATGTGCTTGCATTCCAAGCAAATAGCAAGTTTATGACAACTCAAAACTTCTGTTAGTATGGTCTTTTACTCGATATTTGTCGGCACGACTGCCATTGAAATGTTGAAGCAAGCTCTTAATCCATCTGATAGTAGATGTACTTCAACTGCCTTTGCTCTAAGGTCTACTATGCTTGTTGGTGTTCTGACATCCATCACTTGATACTTCTGGTAAGCCGTAACTACTAGTCATTTGGTTATGGTCATTGCAATTTGCAATACTGTACGCTGCTGATTGTCAATGGCGGTGTTGCTGTACTCACAACAATATTTGAATCCGTTTGGCTGCCTTGCTTTCTGGGCAAACCATACATCGGGGTGTTTTCAAAATTTGAATGCCATGCTGGCATACTCCTCTCCCCTTGATTTGCATTTGTAAATGGGCTTGATAAATAACACTAAGCTTGTTGTGCATGTCATGGTCTCAAATTCAACTTCCAGCTATGCTACATAGCTTTTGACATCATCTGAGGGCACAGGCATGAGCTTGAGAAGTATATTCGAGAAAAGTTAGTTCCGTACAGACATACAATTTTCCTAGTAGTATTGCTTAACTTAAAAGCTCGGTGCACTGAGAGTAAATAGCTTGTATTGTGAATGTAATACTGCATAAAGTAAGGCGGAGGGATGCTTAAACAGAGGAATCTGAGCTTTTTGCTATCACTCTGAGGACAATAATGTGTAATATATTAATCAAATGCTCATTAAAGTGCAATACAATATCAGAAAGGCGTACATTAAACCTGCTGCCGCAAAGAGATTTGTCGCGTCCACTGTTGCGGCATTGCTGACAACATTGATGCAACTCTTTGTAGAAGGTCATACCCCCGCCTGCCTGAGCTGCAGTTGAATGCTTTTTGCGATCGGCTTCAGAAAACTCTTTGCCTAATGACCAGCCAACCACTCCTACCTCCATTTCTTGTTTATGTTTGAGGTGCAAAAGGGTGTATTGTGGAATCTGCATCAGTGTATTTGAAATCATGAGCTTGGAAACATCATAGCATATGCGGAGGATTACAGATACAGTGCACAGCATTCCGGCATGCTTGCTTCATCATTGTCAATCCACTGATTCAAAACCTGCAAGATTGGATAGTGTTAAATTACACATTGTACCAACATACCAACATACCTGTTTTTCAGTGCGTAGAATCCTGCCATCCATCGCCACAATGTATTGACTAAAACCAAAATCTATAAAGGCGTCATCACTCATGGACAACACATGGTTTGCAACGGCTCTGATATCGTTGGTCATTCAAAACACTTTCATGGTTTTGTTGTAAGCAGGCCGTTCCTTATAGTGCTACAAAACTGAATCAAGACTGGTCGGAGAAACGTTTCTGTTGATGTTTTGTGGGATCTGCAATTTTCGTCTCCAACAGTTGTCAACAAAAACAAAACGTTTTGTCAGATCCAGCAATGAGGAAATGATATACTTCGTGCAAGCATATCTTGGAGACACTTTTTGTCCAAAAGATCACGATCAATGACCCTTCAATTGTTGACTGTCTTCTGACAGTGCAAAATTGGAATGAATGGAGGTGGTTGGGTTTTACGCAGAATCAGGCATCCGAAACGTTTTTGTTTCTGTTTTGTCTTGTTCGTGAGCTCATGTCTATGGGAGATGGGTTATTGTTTTGGGCTTGACAAAAGTAAACATACAAATGTCGAGTTTTGTTGCCGTAAGGGACGACTGTTTAAGAAAACAGAAACAAAAGTGGAGTTTTGTTTCTGTTTTGTCGCACTGCTGTATGAAACGGCCTTATCCCACCACTGGTGCTGGTGTGAAGTGATCAAGCAATTCCAATAAAAGGCACAGTTGCTTCCTATTTTTAATACTAAAGCAATGTCCTATGCATAGATCTTTCCTTGTGCCATCTATCACATGATACATTGATTCACTTCCTCAAATGTTTTGGACTCCTGACTCACGCAAATGCAACACATCATAAGTAGGCTGTTTGACATGATCTCAAGCATTTGCAATGTCCACACCTTCTCATCTTGGATTCAGACTTTCATGCAATGGTTACAATGATCTGTGTGCTTCTTGACATGACAATGTCAAGCTTGTTCAATCATACGGCCATGGTCAAGTTTTCTGTACTGTTCCTCTCAAAATGATTGATAAGGAAGGTTTCAAGTTTGGCAGGGTAGTAGTCTGACGCCATTGCTGTGACTGGGATTTTCTCTCAGCCAGACAGTGCATGTGTTTCATGTTCCGGTAAGGCAAATGCAACTCTGATGCTTCTCCTCTCGCTCCTACATGATGGCCCCATTCCAGTCATTTGATTTTTACTCCTGTGCCACCGATGGTTTTTGATTGAGCTAGTGAACGGGACGATTCTGCATTGTTTGGTGCACTTTAGATGGCACGAGGGCGATTTTTTGGTATCGTCGTTTCTTTGCCATCTCACAATATTCGTATAAAGAACCCATACCCGCTAGCCAAAAGGCTGGTCTGGACTGCTTAGCTGTTCTGTTTCACAAACACATTGCCAAACATACCACAAGACACAAGAATGCATATTTACTCGCTTTTTTAGCAAGCCATGATGAAGATGTAGCATGTCGTGGATTTGTCTCAACAGCAAACCCATACATATACCTAATTGACTCCTGGCTGGCTCTTGTTGGGCAACTTTTGAAGAAATGCCATGATTTGAATCCTGGCTGACTCATGACAGATACAATCAGAGTACCCAGCAGAAGCAAAAGGCAATTTTTTTAGAATGAATAACAATATGAGCCGTGGGAGCAGAATTTCAAGATACAATGTTGGTGCTCAACTTTGATATCAGTCTTTGTACAATAAGGATTGGTCTGATGATTCAGAATACTTTTCCCAATTTTACTTCTTTGTTGATAATTGGACATGGTTAGGTAATAAAGGACACTGATATATTGCATCTTCTGCTGCATGCTCTCCTCATTGTAAGCAAATGTGTCCACATTGGCATTACCGCCACCACCACCAGCCAACAATGCACACCTTCTCATCCTTCAAAAAGTCCAATGCAATCAATACTGTTATTCTTATAAGCCTTGTTGAACACATGATACTACGATACTACCTGTGTCGCTATACCAGCCCATTGGTGACACAAATTTCATTGAGAAATTGCTAGCACGCGGTTATCACGACGGCATTCCCGGGGTCATCTGGAGAGTGACACCACAATGCCCGAGAGATGATTCCTATTTCTCGATTGACAAAAAAACAACCATCTACTGTCAAAGATGATTGACAGCCGAGGAAGATTTTCCCAAAGAATGGAAGCAGCTAGTAGCTACACGATGAAAAGACTACTACAGTACTCTTTCCTGCAGATCTGCAGTTAATTAACAATTACGGTATGGCTGGGTACGCAGCGGAGCGAATAAGCAAGTTAGGGCAAGCCTTGCTAGTAGAGCTACTAGTATGCTAGTTTCTTGCCTTCTCCGCCGATGTCTCCACCACGTCGAACATCGTGCTTCATTAACATTTTGACCTGCACCATCGAGGATTATCTTGTGATTGAAGACGCTGCCTGCCTCCTGCGTGCTGCATGGATAGCTCATACGAATGAACATGAGCAAAATCTCCGTCCCTTGCGTTCTTCAAATACTATGATGAGAATTGTGAAGGGTACTGTGCGTACAAGCCACAACATGGTCCTGCAGTTGAAGGATACTATTGATGTTTTAAAGGTCATGCATCCATCAATCGACTTATTTTTTTGTTAGATCAAAGTTCAGGTCATTGAAACAACGACCAGATGGCTTGAATCAACACAGAATGAAGAACCGATTGTTTGGAGGTAAGAACACAGGAGCTATGCATAATGCAATCATAAAGCAGGAAGAGGGTTACCTTTTCCCTTGCTTCTTGAATACTGGAACCAGAAGCCACTCAGTCTCTCATGTTTTCTCAATCAGACACTGGTCCATTCTGAATGTCCGAGAAAGTGAGGAATGAAGGACAAACACAAAATGACAAGCAGTGTGACACCACAACCGACGTCAACCAGAAGACACCACCAGTGTTGATACTTTCACTAAACAACAATGGCATCTCACACACGCAAGGGAAAACACGAGACAACTGAAGGAGCTTTGCGCCAAGCATGGAATTCCAATGTTCAAAACACTTGTGAATGCAGTTGAGAGGAACTGTTGTTCTGAGTTCTTGGACTTGAACTGCAAGGCAGGGGTATAAATAGACCAACAAGTAGGGGCATGGCGTATAGTTTAGCTAGTTGGCTACACCTACAATGTTTGGTATGCCTCAGTGGTGAGGTCGAGGGTTTGATCCCCGAGAAAAGCTGAAAACCTATTAATTCATGATCCTTATCCCTCACAGTCTTTGTGGATGAGCCGGGGAACGCTACAAATCTGGTCCTTTCTTGATAAAAGTACTGTAATGTTGTAAAGCTTCTAATTAGTTCAAATTTATTTATTTAAATAGACCAACATGGAGAACAAAAGTGAGCTGGTGGATATATGTACACAGCGCAACGTTGAAACAAACAAGATCATTGAATAATCACAGAACAAGCAAGGTTGCTTGGGAGGGAAAAGCAAAAGGCAGCGACGGCAGATTGATGGCGGAAACTTGAAGCATTATTCTTTCACTGTGAAAAAGGAAAAGGCATGCTTGACACTCGTACCAGCATGAGGAGGGGATGTTGCAACACATTGCAAGTTGTCTTGTTTGAGTCAAAGTCATCTTGACACCAAAGTGTCATGCTGAGGCAAGGGTATTGAATACCTCTGGGGCCAGGCAAAGGGTACATACATAAGCCTGTTGCTCACCTAAAACAAAGGAAAAGACAACTTCAAGGCAAGCATTCTTTATTGTCTGTCAGAAAAGGCGATCACAGAAGACAAAGTCAGAAAATTTGGGGAGCGAGCTCTAGAATATCTTCTTGGCATATCATGCACTAGATACAAATCAATTGGATGAACAGACTCAAAATGATTATAAACAATGCATTGTCTGGTGGAAGTGGACAAGCTGATCAACAGCTTCAAGACTCACCATTGTGCTTTGGACTTCAATTACAGGTTCGTCATGGAAATGACATTATTATGGCATCCAATTTTTATCGGATATTGACCCGCCCTCCCTTAATACAGTGTATTCCACTTAATAAGGGAGGTTTTTTCAAAATAGCGTTCCTTTTGGACTTCATCTTCTCGAAACAAATGTTTCCGTAGACTTTTATTTTTGACATAATCATACGTTCGTGATTGAAAGATGCGTCATTTTGAAGCGACAGATGTTGAGATATGATCTTTCGAACTTCAGCTGAGAACTGAGATTTTTGTCATTAATTTTTTTCACATGCCAAGATGCAGTACACCGCACGTGCCCTTAGCGTAGAGCGATACAGTATACTATAATTACTAGTATCCAGTACTACAATACAATGGCCATGTATAGTACTTGGATATACCGGTAGGCTAGTAATACCATAGTACAGTGCAACAATAGAGCACTGATCCTGTACAACAGTACTACAACCATACAACAGTAGAATGAGAACTGGTTGACAACTCCTGGAGACTCACTGAGTCTCCTAGACAATGAAAAGAGAACAGTCCAATCCCATCAGGATGGGACTGCTCTCTGGGTTTTTAAACTAGTCTCATAACTTTAGTAATCTACAACTTATCACTCCTTAAAAACTAGCTACAAATTACTTTAATAAAAACTGATTACTTCGCGCATAGGGCACAAGAAATAAACGGCTACGCCATGGCGTCGGAGCCAAAATTTCCGTCTACAAGAAGTTCCTTCACCCGAGGGCCGCCGTATCAAAACGGTATCCGAATGCGACAAAGAATGATGTGCTTGACAACCTCCTTGTCATTGGACAGGAGGAGAAAGTTGTTTCCAAGCATAATGTAGTAGGCAGGTCTCTGTATTACAATGCGACACAACAATGAGTTATACGAAGGTCAAATCCTTCATGCTGTCGCACGATTTTGCAAGGTCACTGAAGAATGACTGGTTGAATCCTTGTTCGATACTATCCCAACAAACGATGTGGGAAACGACGAGGATGTGGCTGTTGGGGGTGACGAGATCGAACAGCGTGAAATACCGTCTATTTTGAACGAAGACATTTCGAGTTTTTGAGCGCAAGGTTTTTCAGTTGACAATGACAACGAGCCTGCTCCCGAATATATTCCAACTCCTGCCAACACGGTGAATGATGGGATGTATAGAGCTGGGGGGAGTGAACCCTTGGACGCAAAAGGGTGGTTGGTGTCAAAGATGTACAGCCTACATTAGTAAGTGCCGATGCATCGATGCATACTGTCTTGGGCTTCTTCCTCCATTTTTTGCCTCTTGAGTACTTCAAAACAACGATTCTGCTGGCAACAAACAAAACACTTTCGGATTCCTTGACATGGGATGAGTTTCTGCAAAATTCATTTCCATCCTTTTGCTCTTTGCGACGAAACTCAGGGAGTGCCGCGGCGCATGTTTTGGACAAATGACCAACCGGATATTTTTTGTGGTGCACCCTTTCGCTTGATGCTTACATGTCAAGGCAATGTTTCGAGGCAATACTCAGAAGCTTAAAGTTTACAACAAAGACCCCGCCCGCATTCAAGGATCCCTTCCACCCTGTAAGTGATCTGATTAATGCTTTTAATAAGCATTTTGCGGTGTGCTTCAGTCCAAGTTGGGTGTCGTGTTTGGATGAGTCTATGTCTGTGTGGATTCGCATTTTGATTTGTAGGAAGTTGGTCAGACCGATAGCCTCCCAGGTACGTTGGATGGAACAAACTTTAAGGTATTTTGTATGAAGGAGGAGGACTATGTTATGAAGCTCATGGCTACCTATGGAGCGCTTCAATCTGTTGATGAGGGAGCAACACAACGAAGTGTCTCGCGTCGATCCGGGATTTGAGAAAACGTGAGCTTCAAGTACACCGAGCCATTCTTCAACCATTTCAAATTTCGGCATCAGGTTGACGACCACAACAACAACAGACACTCCCCGATCTTGTTGGAGGAGAGCATCAACACCAAGGATTGGAAGATCAGGGTCTTCACGTTCATATTGGCCGTTGTCAAGGTCAATGCACCACGACTGCTGGCCTATCAATTTTTTACGAAGTCCGATTCTCTCAGCTAGCTGCAATTCAGACGATTGCTGGCAAAAGAATTGATGGGTTTCTCCTTTGTTGTCAAAAGAGACAACAGGAAGCAAACGAGGAGGAGTATTGAGGCTGTGGCATCTATTTGTGGAGTGGAAACGGCACCTGTGTATGCAACATTGTGGAACGGAATGGAATGGCACTACCTTTCAAGCAAGTACCCACAGCACTTCTGCAAGACTGTTGGCTGCAATAAACGTATCAGAACCTATTGTAAGTGCATGAAAGCTTTCTGGCTCTGCCCTGCTTGCATCAGTATGCACATTGCTCAAGTAGCTGAGGCCTCGTGAATGAGAAACGTAATTCAGAAAACGAGATAAAGTGAATTTTTAGCGGAGATACGCAGACACTTTTTTTCATAACTTTCTATCTATTGACGCCCTGACAATTAATCCAAGTGCAATGTTGTTAAGCATGAAGTGCATGATTCAAAGCTCTTCGCTCGTGAAACGAACATGTTTTTTGATTGAGAGAGACTCACTCACGTGACTCACTGAATTATGGGATTTGGATGAGTTTTAAACCGTTATGTTGAGCGTTAAGTAGTACCTTAGACTATTACTTGATACGCACCAAATTTTAAATTCAAGATATCCAGCATGAGCAAAATCTATATTTCACACGCTTCTATTTGTTGTCGACTAAAGTTATTTTATACGGGAGCTACGGTGGCTATCATAATCACTTTGTTATTGCACGCACCTTGCACCAAAACGTACTTCCAGTACTCGGAGTAACTTTTGGCGCCCCCCTCCATACATCCTGTACGAGAGAATTAAACATGAAGCGTCCTTGTCGTTTCTGTCCTGTTGCCGGCAGACGAACGTTCCCGGAAGAGCTATAAGAACTCAATGCAAAGCATCATGATGTTTCGACAATTGAATCACTAGTATCAGGGTAGTAGGACATAGTATTAGAAGTACGTGCAGCATCGAAACATGCGCGCATGGTCACTGGCACTATTTCCATCATACCCACATTCGTTCTTCCGATGACTCTCCTAAATCCTAAGTAATGTTGTTCCATGAATATCATACGTACACTTACGGGTTGATGTTACGTTCGGTCAGGTCATCGAATGCCTGGCTTACATCATTTTCATTTTCGTGTAATTCGGTCCAATCTGCCAGCACAATTTTGAAACATGTCTCCAAATTGTCGAAAAATGTTGTACAGTAAGATCATATGGTGGTCCTGTAGCATTGACATCTTTCGTGGATGTCTACTTCGACGGTTGTGATATGTTGATGTCCACACCACGTGGACTCTCGTTTCTTCGGAACAGTACATCCAAAATATCATTGCTAAAAGTGTGTATGATAAAATACCAAGCAAGTATAAATGATAAAATGAGATCCAGTTATTCTCATCGGGCGCGTTGTGATAGTATTAGTGGCTGAATATTTTAATTTTCGATCAACAATGTTGTTTCTGTTCCCGCACTGAACTTTACGACCAGGTCCAGTACTGGTAGTCCGCGACTTGATCACGAATCATGCCCACAAAAAAAAGAAAAATTAATGAGACTAAGAGGCCTAAAGAAACCCTCATGCATTGATCGAGGAACTTGTCTCATCACCTTCTCATTCTTAACACCAGAGATCACGAGGAATGCAGAGCAGTCTCCTTAATCACTCATTGGTGGTGGGAGTCACCATTCTGCAACAAGAAAAGCACGAGTTGGACGAAAAATGCCTGCTCCTCCAATCTGTGAGCGGACTGAACGAATGTGGGGTATCTTGTCTTGAAGCATCGAACAGCGGAGACGCGATCGAGATTTTCGACAAAGCACTCCATAGGCTTCATTCTCAATCATATTTTGACGATACCTGCCCTTTGACAAGCTCAAATTCAATTTCTGGTTCCAACACTGGCGTTTCACCGCGTTCCAAAATCAGTTACATCTACCAAAGGGGAGAATACGACGAAGGCATGAATGCCTTCTCACGGCCGATTCGTATTCAATCTTTTGCTTTCTCCGAGGCAACAGGCAGTTGCTTGATATCAGCGATCCTGTTCAATAAAGGGCTTGCTCATGCTTGCCATGGGAACGACGAGGCTGCGCTGGGCTGTTTTCGCGGAGCTTGCGAAGTCTCGAAGAGTAATGTGGCATGCGCATCCAACCTCTTTTCTATCCTTCATAGCATTGGGTATTTACAATACCGGAATAATTTGCACGCTGAATCACTTCAGACCTTCACCGATGCCCTCAATCTGGCTGCGAACATCTATGGCCAAAACAGTCTGGAAGCCGCCGCTACTCTCAATTGCCTTGGCGTACTGCATTTTCACATGAGTAATGCGGATACGGGGAAAGCCATGCAGTGCTACATCGCTTCTCTGTTGATTCGAAGAGACTTTCTAGGTGATCACCATCGCGATGTGGCGACCACCTTGAACAACATTGGTCGAGTGTACTACATGGAACGCGACTACGACAGTGCTCTTGCGACGTATCAAGAGGCATTGCGAAGCAGAAGGTTGGCCTTGGGTAACAACCACCTCGATGTTGCAGCTACCATTTACAACACGGGCCAAACGTATCATCAAAAGGGGGAGCTTGATCAGGCCCTGGAGCTCTACATGGAGTTTTTGCGAATCGCTGTACCGAAGGTCGGCACGGACCACCGTGATGTATCCATTATGTACAAAAGTATTGCCCAGATCTATCAGGAACAAGGAAAGTTCAGTGAAGCAATTGATCTCTATAAAAAGGCTTTGGAATCAGGCTGTGCGGCTCTTGGAGACTGCCACCCTGAAACTGCCTCAACTCTGAATAAGCTGGGCAACCTTTACTACGAAATGGGCGATTTCAACACGGCCATGAATATGTATCAGCGTGGTTTGAAAGTTGAGAGGCTGGTTCTTCCTCGACTCCATCCAAATATTGCTGTGACGCTGACGAACATTGGTCAGATCTACAAGCACAGAGGAGACTTTGTATCGTCTCTTCGAGCGTATAGGGAGGCCCTTTCTCTGCAACGTTTATCGTTGGGCAATTTTCACCCTGACATTGCCATTACTCTGTCAAGCATGGCCTTGATTCACTACCAAAACAGAAACTATGAGCGCGCGCTTGATTTATATCAGGAGGTTCTTCACATTCGGCGAGATCATTACACCGATGATCACGAAGACGCTGCATCTACTTTGAACTCAATCGGACTAGTACTCTTCAAGCTTGGACTTCATCAAATGGCTATGCAAAGTTTTACGGAGAGTCTCAACATCCGTCGAGCAAGACTAGGGCCTGATCACCGCGAGGTGGCCATCGTTTTGTACAACATCGCAACACTACACGGAGCGTGGTGAAGAAGAGGAAGCGATGCGATGCTATAGGAGACACTTCGCGTCGAGCGCCAAGCCCTTGGCTCTGACCACATCGATGTCGCTGTTACATTACAACACATTGGTTTGCTGTTTCAGCAACGTGGCGATCGCGACCAGGCACTGTTTTACTACAACGCGGCGCTGGACATTCAACGTCACAAGCAGAATGCCAATGACGAAGCCAACAACAACATCAATCAGACAGAGGGAGTCACACGTCTTTGCCAAACGCTCAATGGCATTGCCAACGTTTACCTCCAAAGCGGTCTTGCAGCAGAAGCAGTGAAGTATCTCACAATGCTGCCCGAATATTGCTCTGCGCCGGTCGTAGCGTCGACGAATTGCAGCTGTCAAACCTTCACATGACGCTCTACGGGCTATCCATCGTGCATCCGGAAGCTGCTGCGGCAGCATAAGGGTGTCAAATCAGCTATTACTAGAAATACGCCGAGTAGTTGTTTCACATTACTATCATGTTCAAACGTCTTTTCAATCCATCTTCTCACTTCACATCACGCGGCTCTCCCTCTCCTTACACATATGCATACATGTAGAAACTCTAGTAGAGAGACTGTTTTTAGTGCTACTAGTACGCTCTACTAGTAACCGTGATATCTTTTTTAGATCTCTGACATAGCGTTCCTGGGGTATAGTAGTGCTTCTACTGTAGTACTGTACTACTTCTCGGATTACCAGGAGGTTCCGGAATATTGACTTTTTCACTATACTGGAGTACTGTACACGCTGCATTATCGAATGCTTCCTCTCCACCGTAGGTTTTTCATTGTTCAATGGATGGACAAAGCCATGACAATCCGAAACGTCAGCATCGGTTCTGTCATATGCGATAAATTGATGCGAAAAAGATATACTTGGTACATCTACCGACTTGAATAGGATGGCATTTTAAAATCTGTCCGTTTCTTATTTAGGGGTAATGGCAGAAAATGATAAATTTGGACTGAAGATTTCGCCTTCTGAAGCAAACGCGGAAGCGAATGCTTGTGGAAGGAAACGCTTCCAGATTTACTCCCATGGAAGAAACGCTTCAACCAATAGCAGGAACGAGCTCGTCCAGCCCTACGATATAGACCGTGCTCCACCGTCTGCGACGAGGTCCCGCAAGAGGAAACCCATAATGCAAAACGGGTCACTGAAGGAATGCGACGAACGTCGGAAGCGAAACGCTAAGCGAAATGCTTCACATAAAGCGAAACGTTTCAGTCGAACCGAATATTCGTTTATCCCTACACTGTAAACGTCTATTTTGAAGTCATACACGTTCTATTTATATGCCTGAATTTTTGCATCAATCGATGTGACATTTTATCATTAAATAAACTTTTTGTCGTGGTCGCGATTGACGTTTTGTAGCATGGATTCTTTTTGCTTCATGATAGCATGATGCATGATTTATCACGTGGGAAATCTGCAGATTCGACGTGGTGCAGTACTCCGTATACAGTAAAAAGCCAAAATTCCGGAACCTCCAGAAGTAGCGAAGTCCTAAAATCAAACGCGCCATCGCTCGTTGTACTGGCTTGTATGCGTACTGTAGTACCATGTCCCTTTGGAAATGTGCGACTTGATAGAGTCCCGTAGAAACACCGTTCAATTTTGCGCTTGAATCAGTTGTTGTGTCCACGACGACGAAGCTGCGACGGCAAAGCATTTTGTACTTACCTATCATCCATCATTTTCATCATCGTCGTCATCATGGGTGCTTGTTGTTGTCCATGCCTGAGAGGTGGGGGAAGCGGTGCGACCAAAGAGTCCGAAATGACAAACAAACGAAAGACGGCTCCGGCGCCAGGGTCCAAAGGGAAGTCCATGGCGATTTCGAGAAAAATGTCGGCACCTTCCGTAGAGATTACAGATGTCATGAAGGTGCGTGTAGGTGTTGTTGCATGCATGCGTGGCATCGTATGTCTTGGAAGATAAAGCACTATCGAACGGAGCTGTTGTCTCACAGAAAGATTCTTCTTGTTTTGTTTTCTCAACCGGTCCAACTGTCACACGATTCATACTTCCAACTCTGCTGACATGCATCTCCTTGTAGCAACAGGTCTCTGGGAGTGGGCTTGCTTTGGCAGGGGTTTCAATTGAGCAGGATGCCGCATATTGGGAATGGCAGTTGGAGATACCTGCAGGTAAATCGGACGACGTCATGTTTGGACTCACAACCAGCAAAGACGGGTCTTTCTATCGTGCACTAGACGAAGGCGACGAAGGTGAGGACAAATTGAATCTATCCGGTACATGTTGTTGTTGTATACTGTTTCCAAAGACACCGACTAACTTTAGAAAAATACGTGGGCCACAGCGACACCTCAAACGAATGGAACAGCGCTTATGAAAAAAGTTCCTGTCCAGGATGGGGATACTGTGGGGGTCGCGGTACAGCAATCTGATCTGCCGATGGTACAATTCCTTGTCAACGGAGAACCCCTCCACGAATTAGCCATCAATCGGTTCCGAGGAACTGTTTATCCTGCAGTTTTTCTGCCTGCAGGCGAATCCGTCACCGCGACGCTGGTTTTGGATGAAAACGACTTTCGACAATTGTCGCCTCATGCACGCTTTGGACCGGTCATTGTGTCGCGTGGGCTCATATAAGAATCCAATCAGCATCATGCGCTGTGTCATTGAATGAGACGTTGTCATTGTGTCGAGAGCGCACCGCACTCGAAGGCACAGTTTTCCCTCGAAGTCTCATCGTCTTCCCTGTGTCGTCGTGGTGATTGCTGCTTCTGCTGCCCTAAAACAAAATTGTAAAAATGACCTAACAAAAATATTTACATGGCTGTCCGCTATTGTACTCCGAGTACGTAATGCACCGACACATCTCAGCGAGGCAGAACTCGCTTCACAAGCGCCATCCCTGCGGCCGCCGCCCCAACGCTTCCCACATTATTCACCAAAATGTACTTCAAGGCCATTGAAGTCTGACCTTTCACAATCCATTGGACAACGTCCACTGAGTAAGTTGAAAATGTAGTGAACGATCCACAGAATCCGACACCCAACATGAGTTTCGTCCGCGCCGACAAACCTCCTTTGAACAGTGTAGATTCCGGTGCTTGTGATATGCCACCCAACAAGAAAGATCCCACAATATTAATACCGGCCGTGTGCCATCCCACCATCCATGATGATGGAGAAGGACTACCAAGAGTACTACTACCACCGCCAGACATTTTTCGTTCCAAACTCGTGGTGACGAGCCGACCCACCTGATAGCGACAAAACGCACCGCACACTGCGCCTGTTCCAAGTGCCACTGCATCCAAAGGAAGCATGCCGATCATCCTGCAAATCAAGATGATTGGATCCTGGAGGAAACAAAGTGCGAGATGAAGATTAAAGATACAGGGATGCAATTCAGATGCAATGGCAGGAATTTGATGGAGAACTGTGTGATTTTAATCGGCCTTCATGTGGGTACATACATGCTGTTTTACTTCTTGCATCATTTTTTAGCATTGGTGGACGCAATCGACAGTAGTTTGAAATTCAGTATTGCAGTACCTTCCGGGTATCACTACGAGT
>JAKSYS010000464.1:0-50515 GCA_022925895.1 Fragilaria crotonensis
TTACATCTAAGAGTGCAGATCCGATGTCATGATGTTTATAATAACTCATTACTTCGTAATTCCGTACGAATGTTCGTATTTTTGAAAAAATCCTCCGACATGCGTGCATCACGTATGTTTTCCTACGCTCCTCAGGAACTGAAAATATCCCTTTAGCATTTTACGAGAACAGTAGGCAATTCCCGTTCCTTTTCAAAGATCAGGGTCTAAACCCTTTGTAATTACGAAACTGCAGCAAGTTCGTTTTTACTTTTGCGTTTTACGCACTGTTTCACCAATCAAAGCATTTGTTTCGTCTCCGAATTATGATCCTCAGTAAGTATACACTGTTTCGTCTGACGTATAGCGTGCTGGTATTATGTTTAGTGATCAGTACGATGTATGATATGATACGTGTAACATGTAGTACCAAATGTCTTCCTTGTCCTACAGGCATCACCGCCGTCTCTATTTTTATGAATGTAACATGTCGAAACGACGCCGGAAGCAACAAGGATGTGCTCCAATTTATTGCGAGAATCCATTTTGTCCTCAGGATGGAAAGGCGTACACCAGCATGTCGGCATTTACTCAACATATTGGCAGATCAGCGTCATGCGAACAATATGTTCACGGTCATTTGAATTTACGTTCCATTACTCGCGAAAATGCCACCTCTCTACTGTTGTAACAAACACCAAAAAGCCCTCTGTGTTACGCCGCGACATGGTAAACAACATACCGCCTCTTCCTGACGATGAAGAGGATTTGGGATTTGCAGTTACCGATGCACACAGTTTGCCATGTGATGACGAAGACGCCATTTTCGACAACGAAAGCAATTGTCTTGACGTGCCTACCTTTGCTTTCCGGCCACCGCAAGAAGGTGCTGTTTTGTCCAGTAGTGGATTTATGTACACTACTCAACAAAAGTGGACCGTCGCATTGTTGAAATTACTGGACGACATAAATGCTCCTGATTACGCATTTCGTTTGATTATTGAATGGGCTTTATCCGCTAAAGATGATGGATACAGTTTTCAACCACCTGGCGGTGTTACACGGAATGCAAATGTTGATATTTTATTCAAGTCTGTACCTAATGCTCCCCTTCTTCGCCCCTCTATTCAACCCGTGCGGCGTGTTGACGGTTCCTCAAGCAACGTGATTGTTTTTGATTTTGTTCCTCAACTTCGCCTGCTCCAAAACCCCAGTGTCATGAAGCCAGAAAATCTTGCTATCAACTTTAATGCTCCCCTTTTGCGTTATGAAAGTCCTGGCAATGTTCTTGGTGAAGCATTGTCTGGTAGTGTATACCGTACTGCTTATCAGCGCTTCATCAGCGACCCTTCTCGTCAGCTGTTTGTTCCTATTATTCAATGGATTGATCGCACTTCCGTGACAGGAAATGATAGGTTTTCTTTAAAACCTTACATGTTTACCCGCAATTTTACCGAATCATTTCGTCGAACATTCAAAGCTTGGGGTATCATGGATTTCTTCCAAAATCAAAAAAATCCTCAGCGCAAAACCAAACCAAAAACAAGGTGTCAACATTGGCAACTATCACGCCGAGCTTCGTGTTGTCTTAAATACATTCCGTTCTGCCAACAATCGTCTTCGAAATATAACTCTTCCTATTGGACCTAATGGAAGCATTACGGTGGATATTGTTACGTGCATTTTGTTTGTCATCCAAGACATGCAAGAAGGCGATATGTTGTGTGGTCGATATGGACCACACACCCTTTAATTAAAGGCATTGTCGCTCCTGTGATGTCAGTTACGACGACCTTGACAATCCAGAGGTTAATTGTACCTTTCTGCTTTCTCGCAATATGGATTTTATCGCTCAAAGTGAAGACAAAGAACTCCGGTCACGTTGGTCTCAGCACAAGTTGGATAATGCATTCAATCACATGCCACTGGCTGATCCTGTACGTGGAATATTCGGCGCAACTCCTGTGGAAACCATGCACGCGTATCGTAAGGGTATGATTGAAATGGTAACCTTTCTTGTTTTGGATAATGTTCCGGCAAGCAAAAAGGCATTGCTTGACGATCTTGCATTAAAGTTTCACAAATCTCACCGTCAAACTTGGCGAGGTGAATACCCTGCTACTGACTTCACAAATGGCATTACAAATCTGACCAAGATTAGTGCTTCAGAGCGACTCGGTTTGGTTTTTGTTTGTAATCTTGGCGCAATACCATGAAGGGTGGCAAATTTTGGAATCTGCGCTGAAACAACGTACAGATACATCTCTGACTGATGTAGTGGAATTACTCGAGGCCATGCTATGTTTTGATGCATGGCTCAACCGAGACACGTTTTGGAATTTAGAAGACGCTGAAACTGCCAAAGAATCAGCACAATTTTCTATCAAAGTACTGATGGAAATGTGCAGCAACTACCTACCCACAACAAAATCCAACCGCTGGAATTTTCCGAAATTCCACGAGTTACTGCATATTGTTGATGATATGTCAAGGTTTGGTGCACCCACCAATTATGTGCACAACGTCCTGAATCTCTTTTGATTGCCGCCGCAAAGCAACCAGGAAGGCGTGCCCAGAAACGTCATCAGGAATTGATTACGAGCTCAAGCTGCACAACGTTTGGCTGCTTCAGGTATTATTGAAACAGTTTATGAGAGAATCTTTGACACTCCGTCGCTGTTGTCACACGAAAACATCACCCCACCAAGCACAAATTCAAACACTACGCAAGACAGAAAACTGCGCAAAGCCCAATTTCGAGCATTTCACAAAGTACGGACCTAGCTACCACTTGCACGATCCTCGAGCCATCGACCACTGAGCCTGGTAATGTTACTTATCGACAGTGCTGGTCAAGTACCACTAAAGTTGAGCACTTGACTTTGCCAACCCCTTGCTGATTTTCTTATGCGAAAAGTTTGGTCCCGAGTTCATATTTGCACACAGTACAAACGTGATGCATTCACCTTTCGATGTCATCCTGCTTTCCAATCTGGAAATGCAATCTATGATTGGATGTTAGTCAAATTTGAAACCAAAGCAGATGGCAATCAAGAAGCTGGTGTTGATTACTTCCCATGCAAACTTGTGGCTGTCGTATTCAATAAGGATGCTGTTGTTCCAAACGATGACGACAAATACCGACTTGTTGTTCAATGCACACTCAACCGAACTGGTGTTAAGTCTGTGTTGCTGACGGAATGGTGGTGGTCGCCTGAATATGTGATTATATCACCAGCCGCCATTTTCAATCCGTGTTTTGTTATCACCATAAAGGAAGACCAATCTATTGTGATGGAGACATTAGCATACGAGAAGTGGCCAGGAGAATTTACAAACACTAAGTATTAGGCACTTAAACAGAAACCGCAGCTTTTTATGTTCACTTAGCCCTCTTGGACGGGAGCGTCATAGCCTGAATTCGATTCTTCTTTCCTCCCACGTATCGGAACATAAATCCTCTTCGAAAATCAATGAAAGTGCTCTTTTCTGTTTCCGTACAAGTGCAATAGTCCAGAGCTTTTTGACATAATGGAATTGCAACAATTTCGTTAGCATCGTAAATGAATCCTCCATGAATGGTAACCGCATGATTACTGTTGCCATCAGAAGCAAGAAGCACACCCACGAATACCACAGTCTCGTTCAATTCATTTTCCAATCGAAATGTCGTGGCTTCCAGGCTGGCTGTAACCACTTTGGAAGTACCTCCGAGGCGTAGGTCATAACCTTCTTCAATGCATTAACTGTTCCATGGGCCAACTTTTCTTTTCCATACTCAGCGATCTTCGTAGCTTCATTGACAAATCCCAGCTCGAATAATGCACTAGCAAAGGAATTTGATACGCATAGATCTTCCCCCTCGTTTTGGACAAAATGCACTTTTGGAGCGCCTGTTACCGTCAAATCAGGATGTTGGTCCAGTGATGACTTCTTCCAATCTCCAACAGGTATGTCAACGAATCCTGTTCGAGTCTCTTTAAGTTCGTTCAGAAATTTTGTTGGAAGTACATTATCAAGAAAATCCAAGTCTTTCTTGACTCGTTTTCCGTCGGCGTTTACCACGCTCCAATGAGGAGGAACAGTTATATCTTTTCGTGGAACTTCTTTCTTTTTCGGTTTTTGTTTCTGTGGGGAGCGTTTGACGGGTAGGTCCTCTTTCTGTGTCTCTCTCATCTCTATGACTTTGTCATAATCAAGAATGTTTCGAGTCTGTTCTGGAACAAATTTTACTCGCGTGATTTTCTTGTTCTCCAGAAACACTTCCATATCAGCTGGAATCGGAAAATACCTCCCATCGGACTCGAGGTTTAGCACATGGTTGATGACATCGTTAGCAAATCCTGCTTCCTTCCTGAACCACTCTTCTGTGACTGGGATATGTTTTCCACGTTATCACCCTCGTCGTCCGTGTACTGCACACGCGCCACGAATTTGTTTTCGGAACGCACATACTTAACGCCAGTTACTAACATAGCCTCGTCCAAAAGGTAATCATTTTCGAATTGTCTACGGAAATGTCGTCTTTCTTTCTTCATTGCCTTGAGCAGTTCTGTGTAGTACAACTTGATGATTTCCTTCTGACTTGTAGATTTCGCTTCTTCCACACTCGAGGTCATGATCTGGCGATACCACTGCAGGTCCATTTGGTGTTGCTCATTCGAACTCCAGTTCCATTCAAGGAACCGCTTTTCAACGTACACATCCATTGCATTTGTGTCAATTGGTCTAACTTCATTGCATTTTCCCACTTTTCGTAATATGCAACAAGCAATTCCTGAGCAAACGGAGGCGACTCTTGTTCCAATAAGTTTGCTTGACTTTTCGGTTCCATTTCGAGTACTTCTTGAATTCCGAAAAATGATTAGGATCACCACGTCCGACATCTTTCCAGTTTGCTTCCCACGTATTGAATTCCAGCATATCATCTGTTGGTATTTCTAACCAAGGAAGATCTTCTCGTTTCAGCTTCGTTTGCTGGAACGATTCATGTGCATTTTGTTGAATGGAATTTGTCAACTCACGTCCACTCAACTTTCTCTTCTTGCTTTTTTTACGATAGCTTTTTTCTTGCTCGTGCACACTGTCTGATTCGGTAGGAAGTTTAGTTAGCTCCATTTGCCCGTCTTCGTGCATGGGATCATCTGCGTCCTTCGGAAATTGAGATAGCTCCATTTGCCTGTGTTCTTGATCGTGCACACTGGCTGTGTCGGGAGCAAAGTGAGATAGCTCGGCATCTG
Source organism: Fragilaria crotonensis (assembly GCA_022925895.1). Classification (NCBI taxonomy): domain Eukaryota; phylum Bacillariophyta; class Fragilariophyceae; order Fragilariales; family Fragilariaceae; genus Fragilaria; species Fragilaria crotonensis. Next base: position 5,220 of record JAKSYS010000464.1, read on the forward strand.
TTGGAAATTGATATAGCTCCATTTGCCCGTCTTCCTGCACGGGATCATCGGTGTTTGTCGGAAATTGAGAATGTTCTATTTGATCCACAACAGTTTCACCTTGTTGTGGACCGTTGTCCTTGGTTTCTGTACTTTCTTTTTCATCCGCAAGCTTCACTTCAAGGTCAATGAGGAAATCCATTTCGGATCCATTTCCAACTTCAGGAACTTCATTTTCTCAATTCCTTTTTGGTCCACATATTCTTTGTTCGACGATTCTTCATCCTCCGAATCCGACGAATCAGTTGATGGGTCCTCATTTGTTTCTTCACTATGTGTCCCTAGCAGTTCTAAAAGGGTTGAAGCTGCCCTGTCCTTTTCCCCTTCTTCGTGATGCTGAAAATCATTGTGAGGCCATCTGAGCAAGGCTTTTGTTTTTCGTAGCCAGTTTGATTGCTGTGCATCTCTTCAGTGGGACGAACTGAAACCCTTCTTGGTATAGTAATCCAATACAATTCTGCAAGTCGATCAAAAAGTACAAAGAATTCCTCCCGCAGATTTGCCAGGTAACAATCTTTTCCTGAATTACCGGTCAATTTATTGTTGTGTAATGTTCTTGGAAAATCGATGAAAAACTCAGGCTTATCGTCTGCTGCCACACCCTCAATCTCCTCAATAAATATATTGTAACGAGCAAAGGTTTTGCAGTACCTTTCATCATGCTCATTATTTTTCCCAACAACGTCACGGAGAATTGTGGCAACTGCAGCAAGAACACCGAACGCACAATTGTGTGTATCTATCTGCTTTGGTAACCAGCGCCGCCCAGTAATCCTCATGGCCGGGAAGTACCGAGTACCCCTCAAATAATGTTTTGAAGACGAATGAAAAACTTCGAGCATTTTCATTGGAACATCTTTAAATGAGGGCAGTTTGCAATGTTGCGAGAATGAATAGGCGAGATTCAACAGAAACAAAATGCCATGTTTCATTGGCATATCCCCAGATCCGCTTGGTTCATAAGGACAATAACGCAAAAATGTCGGAACTAAGTTTCGAGATTCAACAGGGGTTTCCGGGCCAAACGTATCAATACAACTCGCATTGAAGATGAAGGTTGCCGTCCAGTGATTTTCTGCGCAGAAGGGAAATACGATCAATTTCTTGGTGAGTATGCATGGGTTTGACCGAAGTACTTTTTCGACCACAAAATTCATAGTCTTGTAATGCAATTCTTCCTTTTCGTGAAGCTTCAACGATATTTCAAGCTCTGAACATAGTTTCTGAGTGAGTGCATCGTGTTCCTTAAGTCGTTCCTTCACGTTACAATATTCTTCCCACTTGGGGTGATCCTCATTTATAGAAAAAGTGAAGTCATTCACATTTCCTTTTGATGTGCGAAGGGTAGCACGTTGTGTCTTCAAAAATTGTAATTGCAATCTTGCATTCACATAATCCGAGTACGCTTCAGAAGCCAATGACACATTCTTTGTATAACTGCATGGAATGATGGTAACATGATCATTGTATCGTCCATCAGCCATGATGACAGCAAGCATCATGTCCAATTCACCGAGGCTGATGTAACCAGTTCCATTCTTCTCGCTATGCTGGATGCGCCGAATGGACAACATCTCGCCACCGACACAAAATGCGTCAGGTGGGCATAAAGGATCCTGGAGGGGGTGTGGTAGCAAGACACGGATGTGACTAAGCCCGGATGTCGCCGCAACAAAATCATTGTACAGTAACCTCGTGGTTACATCTCTTTGCTGCTGTGCTGTCGGCGGGTAACGGCACCACATGACAGGCAGAGCAGTGGCATCACCATCAATACAAACAGCAGCATCAACATCAATAACTGATGTTGAACCTTTCACTGGCGTCAGAATGGCATCAGGGGCATCAACATCAATAACTGATGTAGAACCTTTCACTGTCGTCACAATGGCATCAGGGGCATCAACATCAATAACATCAGCAGGTGGAGCTTCAGTTCCTTTTGATGTTGAAACTTCAAATGTTGCTATAGGAGTCTCGACGTCAATGGAATCTGCATGTTCAGTTTGCACTTTCCTTGCAGCTTCCAGAGCATCACCGTCTTCTGTCGCTGGTGTGTTTGTGTTCCCTTGGAGACGAGACGATACAGGACATTGTCGAAGGTGGCACAGGTACGGTAACCATTCTTTTTCAAGTTAGAGATACCTTGAAAAAAATTTTGGGTGGAGAGTGGACCAAGTTGTTGCGCAGTCCCACTTCGTTGATATCAAGGAAACCAATCGATTTGATAAATGCAAATGAGATGGAATCAATTGCATTTACCTGCATGAAAATGTCAATCGTAATTTCACTGTTTTTTGTTGCTGTTTGCGTTTGCACAGTACGCAGTTCCGTATCCAGCGTTGCTCTCCGATTATCAAAAGCGCACCTTTTGATAATTAACTTCATCAGGAAAGAACCAATTCCTTTTCGACGCCACGATGAGAATAGGTGTGCGGGGAAGGGTCCCATGTCACGGACACCTAACCATCGAACGAATGCTGTCCCTGGTTTCTCATCATAACAAACACGGAAAGTCGTTGCTGCCACAACAATTGTATTTTTGTTACGCACAAAGAATTAGGCAACAGTGATTTTGCCTTTTGCCTGAAAGCAATCAAAGCAATTGTCTGATCGACTTTCAATCCGTCGGATACGATGACCTGTTGTTCCTCGTTTAGTGAAAATGTCGTACTGTAGAAATTGAATAACATGCGATGCGCCCATTCTTGTAAACTCTCGTGCTGCTTTGACGGTGGCAGTTTTCTCGCTCGATTGATTAGGTTTGTCCGGTACAGAGCTTGGGTTTAAAAAATAACATCGTAGCCCCACCGGAATTGCTTGTTTTCTGGCTGTTTGTGAATAACCTCCAACCAGTTGAGGTCAGTCGTCAATTTTGAAAATACGGAAAGGCGCATTGCTGTCAATGGGGTTTTGTGGATGTTTGCGTATACATCGTGGCTTTTTTGAGGCGTGGGACTGGTCCCATTTCGCACTTTACATGTATGCTCCCTAAATTCGTCAGCCTCCAAATACTGGTACAAATTCTCAAGGTGATCATTTGTACTAAAAATGTCCAAGGGCAATCCTTGATTCGAAATCATAGCTTTGTGCTGCTTCGTCAGCGTTGATTGAGGAACGGTACCAGCACACAGTTTGTGTGTAGATTCAGCTGAATCTAGTTTCGGTTGCCTATGAACTCCGTGGAGACAATACGATCTTGGTGATCCACTGGTGAGGCACGACTGGTTCGGAAAGCGCTATTACTGCGCAACCTCGCAGGTGACCAGGTGGAAGCACTTCAGAAAGCGGCAAGGACCCTGTTACCGCTTCACAACTAACGATACGAAGCACACAGCTTGAACGGAAGGCGTGATTGTACTATTGATCTGGGGGATCAAGCGGAGGCTTCGGAATTGACGAACAAAAGAGATGAACACGCGTTCGTGTGATCGATGAAACGAAGTGTGAAGTGACAAAAACCATTTCGTACTACGGAGCGGTGTATGCATAGCTCGAATTCATGAAACGTAGAAACCTGGTATATTCGCCAATTAAAAAAATCTGAACTGTCGACTTGCTAAACCGGCGTATGTACTGTTGCAGGACATATGTACATCGTACATCAATGATGTCGTATCGTACCATTATCCTAGAAAACATACGGCGACCTATGCTGTTCACAAATATCACGCGCGGCGGCCGGCGGCGGCTGCCTTGGATCTCGCAACTAGTACAGAATGGTACTGGACCTACTGCTGATTTACGTCGACTCCATGATCACCCTCACTCGTAAAAAAGCTCATTTCGGTGTGCTATCGAAGTTCAAGTTTTGAAGATATCACGTGTGCATTCTTCAACAAAGGAGAAGGTATCAAACTGCCTTTGCGGTGATCGTTGTCGTTTAAATTTGATAATGCCACCAAAGGAGAAGCTTGCTAGAGGGAGAGGTTCTGCCTTCAACACAGACGAGTTGACTTTTTTATTGACGAATGTCGAAAAGGTAATTCCTGCAGGCATAACTGGGTGGGACACCATTGAGAGATTGCACAAGGAGCAGTACCCGGCTAGGAACAGCGAAGCGTTGAAGAGAAAGTTCGAAGCATTGCACAAGAGCGATGTTCCAGCAGATGAAAACAATGTGATGTACACACACATCATAAGGGCAAAAGCAGCGCGAAACCTCATTGTTGATGCGTTGAGGGCGGAGGAGGTCAATGGAAGCATCAAAATAAAAGAAGCTGGAGATGGTACAGAACGGAAGTTGGTAAAAAAGGACGTCTCCTCTGACGTGAATGCCGACAGCAAGGCGGAGTTTAAAAAACAAAATAAATCACTGGCAGATGACGGGAAAAAAACAGAGGCAAATGAAAATCATTCTTCAAACAATGTCAAGAAAAAGGAGGGAGCGCGTCCATTCCAAAACGACGAAATTAAATGCCTCTTGCAGCTCGTGGCAGGCGCTTTACCAGTGAGGTTAAACGATTGGGATGCCATTCACAATGCATATAGACAGAGCTATGGTTACAGGACGAGGAAGCTCTGAAGAGGAAGTTCACATCTTTGCTACGAACACCCGTTCCAGAAGGCGCAAGTAATCCAAACTGCGTGGTGGCAAGACAATTAAACGACAAAATCAAAGAAAAAGAATGAAGAACACCATCGAAAAGGCTGCCTCAGAAAAAGCTAGAAAACACAATGCAGTGGCTGCCAAAACCAACGCAGGTTCCAAACTTCATAAGGGTGCGAGGAAGAAGGATAACAAGAAAGACCAAGACAAAGAAAATGACGGAGATGATGACATGGTGGACAATGGGAAGGAAAACCAGGAAGAAAACGAAGAAGAAGAGGGGAAGACGACAAGGACGACGACGAGGATGACAAGGAGCATGACGACGAGGAAGAAGTGGGGACGACGACGACGAGGACGACGACGGGGCGACGGATAGCGACAGCGAGGCGGCGACGAGGACGAGGATAGCAGCGAGGGCAGCGAGGATGGCGAGGACGAGGAGACGGGGCGAGGACGAGGACGAGGACGAGGATGACGGCGGCGAGGACGAGGGCGAGGTTGACGACGACGAGGAAAAGAAGTGGAAAAGGGTTGCGAAGACTTCACAAAAAGTGAGAAGAGCGCAGGACTATGAGGTACGAAGGACGGGACGGAAGTTTGGTTTGGTTCGCAAGAAGAAGACGGCAGAGGTGCAACAAATGAAAAATGAACATGTATTGTTGTTGAAAGAACAGACACACAAGCTGCTTCAACATAAAAGAAAATTGGAAAAGGAAATCGGCAGCGTAAAGGCAAAAAAAATGAAAGTAGGTAAGGTGATCGGAATCAAAAAGCAAAAGGAAGATAAGCTTGCTATGGTGCTTGGCGAGTTAGTAGACATCCACAAATTATTGCTGAAAGAGCGGAAGATTGAGAAACGGGTGAGAAAAATGGAATTGAAAATACAGTCCGAGTGCATGCTGTCGTTTATGAATTGGATGCAAGCAATGCTAGAGAGAAATGAAACAAAAAGAAAATAATTTAGGGCCGTATAAGGTAGTAACTAGATGTATTTTTTTTACCAACGCATCAGCTAAATGTTATTTGTTGCTTATAAACGAGACACGAACATGCACAATTTTCTTAGTCATCTTTGGAATGAGAGATTTACTTCGGTGAAAAAACCCAAGATGTGACATTAGGATCGTATGGAACAGAATAATCGTACGAGACAATGCACTCGCGTTCCTCTGTACCAGGAATAGTCTGCCATGTAAAAATAGGAGGAGGCCAAAAGGCGTCGCGAACGTCGAAGTTTGCGTATTCCGACAAGTTGTCGTCGAGGCGGTGATTCTCGAGTACGTCGGATCCACATTTGCAGGCAACGACGCTACGCATGGGTTGCCATGTGTTGTACAATTGGAATCGTTGGATGGAGCAGTCTTGTCATGAGCCTTGTAAGAATTGCAATCGATCTCGTTTGTTGTAGTTGAATCGATCTCGTTTGTTGTAGTTGATTTGTCAATTGCAGAGATTGTTTGAGATGGTACGGAGCTTTTTGGAGGAATAGAGGAAGATGCCGGAGGACGGGACATGATGATTGGGGTATGGTTGGGTTAGTAAGTGGAATTGTGATTTATTTCGCGCACAACACAAGGGAAAACACAAATGCTGATTCAAATGCACAAATGCTGTACTTGGCTGTACTTGTATGCTTTGGTACGATGTACAACGAATGCAAAATATGCTCATGCAGAATTTACCGCCTTGATTTGAAAATTAAATACTGTTAACAGTCGACGAAAGTAAATAGTACCGCGGGAAGCGGCGGCATTTAAATTTTTGAAATCATAGCACTTTATACAAACCGTAATGTCATATAATTACAAAAAACCTCCAAGTAGAAAGTTTCTCTACTCTGTTTTTTTTACATGCCAAGAACGAGCACAAAATCAGTCACCATGAGCGAAGCAAAAACAAGAAAGACAAAGCGTATGCCACCATTAAACTTGCGTACTGATTCTAATGCTATTGTTGAACAAGGTAAAGTTTCAGACAATGCATGTTTTGTGTATGATGTTCAGAATACAACAAAGCAAATTCATTTGCCAGATGAACAAAAATCAATTGCTGTGGAGCGGGTCGTTCACATTCCAAAAAACAAAGGAGGTAAGCCTTTGTTCACGGACAACAAAAAAACCTTGAACATGAGTATGACGGCAATTTCCGTGACAAACATGACGAGCATTGTGAAAACATGTGTCAAAACAATTATTTTTCGTAAATGCAAGTTTTATTACAGAGATGTGCATGGACGTTACAGTACGAAAGAAAACACAATGTGTGGTCAGATTGTCAAACACTGCAATATCACCGATCCAAACGAGGACTGGTGGTACCAGATTCGCCCGATTGTTGTCAACACCATTACGGATCATCGCAACAATTGTATTAAAGCTATACAAAACGATTTAGCGGTACGTTTTCTTGGACATAATGCTGATTGGGCTTTTTCAAAGAAAAATACTAAACAAAACTTGAAACAGGACCTTACAATTACCGTGGAGGGCGACCTATGTATGTTTATATGAACGGGACGCAGATTGATATTGATAAGCTGTTGATGATGCGTAAGAATTGTGGATTTTACTGTGAAATTATTGATATGTACGCACCAGCAATCGTATCCTCCAAAGAATGGAACAACAAAAGCAAGATGAAGGCGTATTGTGGAACTGACAATCCAAAGGAATTCGGAAAACATATTTTGACTGTTAGTGACGAGGCATTCCTGTTAATTGTGCTGATCAATTACTCTGCGCACTGGTATAGCGAGATTCAGAAGAAGGCAAAAGTGGTACGTTTGCCAATGTGAACCTTTATACGATGTATTATTTCAGGAAACTAATGCCAACGTACAAACACTGGACAGGCACACAACGCATGGACTGCTCAAGATGAACAGGAACATGTGGTGAGTAACTTCAGAAGGTAACAAGATAATTTCAAACTTGACTAACGATTGGTATTTCTACAGATCGCAGCAAAATATACATATTCACGAAAGAAGGGGCAGAAGAACAGTTTACGCCCAGATAACGGAGGCGGAAGTGGCTGGTCTGAAGAAGGCAAACAGTACTTTGACTTTTTATACCGAGCTGTACAGGCAGACAGAAACCAACAGGCAGGAGTAGGTGGATCCAGAAAGGACGGCATTTCATTTAACAAAGAACTGTTGAATTTCTTTTTGGGCAGACAATTTGCAGAAGAAAACACATCGCATTCAGGGATGGAAAAGCCCGTGAAAAAGAAAAAGGTAACACATCACACGTGCGATGATTTCACAGACTCCGAAGATGAAAACGACAACAGTGCAGACCCAAGTCGCATTAACAACATAATTGCAATGTAAAGCCTTTCAGTTCCATGTGCAACCACAAGGAATACGAGACGAGCGAAGCAGAAACACCGTCATAAAAATAAGAGAATACTTAAATCAACATTCAGGTAAATGCAAACGACGATATATTTTAGGAAGACTTCGCAATGCTTATTTACCAGACACGAGCAAAGTAAAAACAAACACTGGCCACTCGTGTTGACTGGGACGCTGCTCGGTTAAACCAGCATCAGTTAAACATACTTCATGTCAGAGGTTACGTAAACACTTACTTGCTTGTGCTAGTAGGGTCCGAAACAAATACGTCGGAGAAAGAAAAAAGAACCGACAAATACGTATTGTACACATGGTAGTAATGAGCCTAAGACCATGTTTTCTGACCTTGTTTGTTACAGAAACAATGAAAATATTACACGAATTTACTGAGGGACATTTTCAGAAATACGAACAAAAAGCTCGTAGGTGGAGAAGATCGCTGAGCTGTATATCTCGTGAGTACCCGAAAAAACAATCCAAGAACCTGAACTAATTTTTTTCGAATTTACGTCTTGTAGACGGATTTGCACCCTTAGATGTATATGAACAATGTCAGCTCAGAACTACTGAGGTGATTACTTCATACACACTACACAGCAAACTTCTTCTTTTCGAATATCTAATTCAGGAATTGAAATTCATGATCACAAATGAAGAAGTGGTATAGTTCATATATTTAGAGTTCAAGAGTTCAGGAATCCCACCCGAGTGTTAGTAAAAATGAGTCAGTGAAATTCAGGAATTGAAATTTTGGAGCTCAGGAATGCAAAGTATGAGCTCCTATGCAAGAGATGAAAAAGTTCAGGAAAAATAAATTTCAGAGTTCAGGAATACGAGGAAACCCGCTTCATACACATGATGTACAAGCTCTTTAGTCCTAAGTTTTTACCTATATTTTAGGTAAAAATTATGAACAAAAAATTATCATATCAAAGATAATTGGTTTTTCATATCCAAGAGCCGACTTGGTTTTGGCACCCTTAGATGTTGTTTGGTAGAGGATGTTACAGTAGAATTTTTGCACAGTAAGGATTGCACTGTAGAAGGTAGCATGGTAGTAGGGAGCATTGTAGGGGATTGCACGGTAGGAGGTTGCACGATAGGAGGTTGCGCGGTAGGAGGTTGCACGGTAGGGGATTGCACGGTAGAGGATTGCACGGTAGGTGGTAGCACGGTAGGTTGATGCACGGTAGAAGATTGCACTGTCAGTAATGGCACGGTAAGAAGAGACTGCGCGGTAGGAAATGGTGCGTTGGTGGCGGACAGCACAGTACAAGGACTCCGAATTGATTGCATAGGAGAGTTTTGAGCGGTAGAGTCTCGTTGCGCAGTACTATGTGGTTTGGTAGAGGTATGCACGGTACGGTAGGAATCAGAAATCACTGGATTGTTACGGATCACTCGAGAGCACCACGGGAGCAAGGTACAGAGAATTTCAACGTCGTAGAAAAAGTACTGGATTTGCATGTAGGATGTGAGCAATGGCTGGAAAAGGGGCATCAAATCTTTCAGCTTTTCCATCGTTCTGCTGGTTCCTCTGGCTGCATTGCAGCATGGCTTGAATGGTTGTTGCTGTTGAAGGTGAGGGAATCAAGTGGCATACGGAGGTGAGAGGGCTCGGAGGCCCTCTCTTTCATGGTACTAGCTGTGCTCTTTTTCCTCGTAGAAATTATACTAGGTTTTCACATAGACGCTTGCGACTTTGCCCGGAGTGAAAATTCTCCGGTTGAAGATCATAGTAATGTTTTCTGTGATAATGAGATGGCTGCAAAGAATTCAACCAGGCAGGAGTCAACCTTGAAGAAGAAACATCAGACAATGGGGTACCATTGCACCTGTGAGCTTCAGGCTGTGAGGATGGTGCAGGGATTACTGAGGAGGATGAGGAGACTTACCTGCTAGATATCTTTACAAAGCTCGTCCTGGCAGGACCTAAGCCTTAGAATTTATCACAACGCATCCAATGGTAATGTGATGGCAATTTACCTGCAAAGCAGGTATCTGGCCTTGGCCTAGAGGCATAGGTGTGAATGGGCTAAATCTACTTGGAAATGGATACCCAGACAGCCTCTGGTGTCAAGGTGTTTTGTGAGGAGTGCAAAGCAATCCAGGCGCAACTGCATCACCAGCCAATGGATCAGTATTTAACTTGTAGGGACTGAACAAATTCAACTGTGTTTTATCAGATTTCTCTGTGTTTTGCTTCTACCTTTGTTCTATCCTTTCCACTAATGCCCTGATGCACCACACCAATAATGGATTACCACTAGTTACAGCATCATTTACTCATCATAAGCACCTGCAACTCACTTGGTCCCAAGGTACTATAGCAGTGTTGTTCACAAGTTGTAGATAAGTTTAGTTCTGGTTGGAGTGAATTACCCTACTGTGCTACAGCTACATTCACCAGAACAGGGTTTGCATTTTATCAAACTCGAAGGCCACTTGGAGGTCGGAGGTCTACGAGGATTTCGAGACTTGCAGCACACAAACAAAATTATGTCCACTTGCATATAACACAAAGGTGTGTTGAGAATCCCAGATATTGTGAGTGTGGTACCACAGTACTTGCTCTGGTTATGGGGTGATAACTGCAGTTGTCAGGCCTTGACAATATCAGCATAGTAAAAGTTATGAGTTTAGGATCTAACTTAAACTCCTCTTCCAGGTCCCTTTCTCTGTCTCTCCAGAACCTTCTTCTGTCTTCTTCCTTCTTTGTGTCTCCTTCTTGTCCTTCCCAGTTCTTTTATAGTGGACTTCTGTCCAATCTCCTACATGTTTAATGTTCTCCATTGACTTTCCATAGTTTTCGTCCTCCAATGGAATCTTGGTTTGTTGGACTCTTTGGAAATCCGTAGCGCGATTAATTTCAAATTCTTTATCCCAGTTCATTCCGTCCGAAGTTCGAATCTCTCTCAGCTTCGCCAACGACAGTATTTACTGTCTCACCGGTACTGGACTTATCCAGTAGCCTACTATCCTCGACAAAGGTGTGCCAAGGTTGCGGAGTTACTATGAAATTTTGAGTGAACGTTCTGGAACGAGACAACGTCGGAAAAAAATCATGAGAAGATCGCGGACCTCCGAAAAGCAAAAAACTCTCGATAGAACGAGCCTGAAGTCGACATACCACATACCAGGTACAAGTACTACATACTGTGGTGTCTTGTATCGTTGTACATGATTCACAACGCTTGCTCACGACTCAGAGAAACGATTTCATGACAATTGTCTGAACAATTAACCTTAAGACAATTCAATTAAATACTTCCTAGTAACCGACTACACCTTTTCACATCTCATAACCTACGTCGAGAAAGTACAAGTTGCCGCGATCCCTGAAGTCAAACCTCAATCCGCTTCGTATCTCACAATCTAGGCCGAGAAAGTACAAGTCGCTGGATCGAATTTGCTCAAGTCAAATCTCGACGCGGCGACTTTAGCTCTCGTCGCCTGCAAATCAGCTCCATACGATCTATGCAAATAATCAGGCAACTTCCTGGCCAACACTTCCTGGCCCAATTTCCAAGCCGCCTCGGCTTCGGAAGGGGTGTGGAGACCCGCCAAGATTCGAGCATACGAGAAAGCGTAATCGAAGCGGAGGGCTTGGCAGTACTGGGCCGGAGTAAGTTCGAACACAATCGACGTCCAAAATGCAGTTTGGGCGACACCAGCATGTCCGCTTGGCCACGACGGATGAGTCGGAGAACCTTGTGGATATGCTGTGAACTGTGTTGCCGCAGTCAAACTCCACCCCTCAATGATTGGAATCAAATCAGCTGGGACGCCATCTTCGGCGGTGAGTTCTCCTTGAGCAATCAAAAAAGCAATTTCCTCAGGGCGCGGACGACCGAAGGCCCATTTGAACACGTATGTGTAGGGCTGGATAGTGGCGATCGTCCACGCACTGATGGCGACATTGCGATGCTGGATTCCGATAGGATCGTTGACAGAACGGAAAGGAATAATTGTAGGATCAAGCTTGGCCCTCTGAGCGACAAAGGTTTGGAGCAGCTGAGTAGCCAGAACATTGGGGAAGTCGTTATTGACAACTTGAGCCACTTGGGGGAGGGTAGTGGCGCTGGACCAAACATCTGGAAGCGTGAAGAGCGACGAGGCAGTGCCATTCGCTCGACGAGCAACTTGATAGTTAACAACAAATCGAAATTCTTGCCAGAAATGATCATTGCTATCAGTAGTGGGATAAGAAGGAAGAGTTCCAAGATAACGAAGATAGGAGAACGCGTTCCTTCCTTTTCCGCCCTTGAGAATAGGTTCACCCTTAACCTCGGGGTCATTTGGACCCAGAGGGGAGGCCGCATTCGTCAGAGTTTTAAGAACGGTTGCAACGTTGCCTTGAATCGGATAGTCTTCCTTTTTCCAAGGCAAGTAAAGGGGTGCAAGACTTGCGTTGATAAATGGAGTTTTGGAGAAACGAATACCCAAATCAGTTCCTTGAGCCGTTCCCCCCTTAGCAAGGGCAAAAAACAAGACGGAGAGAAAGCCCATAGCAAGGAGGCTGCTTGGATGTTTATTGGCCATGGTTCGCGAACGTGGTGCAAGGAACTGGTTCTGGACGAACGATAGTCGACTTTCCAAATTTGTGAGCACATTTGAAGCAAACGGAGGATTGCATGTTAACGCCTAATCTCTTCTTCAGACTGCATCTACAAATATTCAATGTCAAATCAAGGAGGTTCTGGATTTTTTTCTCTCCTCGTAATAAAATCTTGTAGCGTCTGCGAAGATAGGAGGCAAAGTTTCGGAACCCCTGTAGCGGGGCCTTCCTGAGTGCCGGTTAGGGTGCATGTCTGGGGTTATGGATCACGTCTGGAGAATCTTCATAGTTAGATTAGGATCTGGCGGAGCATATTGACCAAACTTTAACTTCGCAAAACCAACTGAATGGCAATGTAGATTCTATTTCGACATACGTTGATGTAGATTAACATGAAATTTTCATGTGTTTATCATCTGACGTATTTCACCACATGTTCATATCTCCCTTTGGACTCTCGACCAACGCGACAGGATTGAGATCTGACGTCAATGCATTCATATGATAGCCGCATGAGCGCTATTGGGACGTGAGCGTTTGATGGGATCGCAGGATTGTGCCTTCGAAGGTGTTCTCGCCCAGTCCGGTGCAGGCAATGTGAATCATTTCATGTGTATTATGTGTAATCAGAATCTGTGGTTACACATCGAAGCAATTCAATGAGCTGTTCCGTGTTCCTTCAGTCCCCAATCTTCTGAGTCATCCGCACTGTAAGAATTGAAGAAAAAAATGGACAGCTGTATTGGATGTGCTGGACGTTGCTCCAGATCCAGCATTCTGTCTGGGTAACATTCACCGTTACTGAATATACTGCACGGTTTTGATCCTGGAGAGCCAGTGGCAGGCCAAGTTGGACGCGCTGGCAGCCCACCATGAAGCCCATCTTCGACAGCTCTAGACGGCACATAACGGGGACAGTGTCAATGTTTCCGACTTACTTAACAACAGTTGATCATCCCGAGGAAGAGAGCGAGTGTGAGTCGACGGTGGACGTGCAAAGCGACGACCACAAAATTGAAGGGCAGGACAACGATGATACTGCGCTCAACGTAGTCGAAACGAAATCAACGTCGGAATCATTAGGTTCATCGTAATTATGGCGGCATGGATGCTGACGAACCGGTTCCAGAGGAGTTGGCGAATCCACATCAGGAACGGGCGAGGCAGTCCGTCGAATGAGCGGAATTGCGTACGATTGGGATCGGCCATTGTCGTGAATATGGCATCGCTCGGTTGAGGTACTGTGTTCGGAGCCGCAGGCATGATTTCATCGCCAGAACTCTGCCACAATTATGGCATGCAAGTCCGATGAAAATCTTGAATGCTGGGCCAAGCCTGCTGAAATATTCCGATGCCTCTTGTGCTGCCACCAGAAAACACGATTCGCGTGTTCTCCAAGTCTGCAGTGCATTCCGATAATACGGAACCCCGTAGATTACCATGAACACGTTTGTCTAGTCGTGTCCGTCTGGACCGCAAGGGTAACGATCAGGATCACATGGCACCATTACGAATTGCCAACCTACACGTTCACGTCCCGACGCAGATCGATTTGGAGAATTCGTACAGAAACGCACAAATTGAAGAAGCTTCCTTGTCGGTAGGAATCATGCTGACCAAGGTGGAGCATTTGTGAAGGCATTGTCAGCCACCGAAGTGACGTGGTCCACAACGGCGTCTATTCTTGCAAAGGCTCATGCACAATGCAATACGTCGTGCATGTTGCAAATCGAGTGCCTTGGAGTCTTTTTCCAGGGAGCCGGCCTTTCGGTTCTCAAATCGGACCCCCAACTCCGTTTTACCATGGCAGTGTACGAACATGTAAAGGGGCCGTTTGGCGTTTGACGAAATTTCTCTGCGGTTCCGAGCAATTGTGATTCTACCGGTAGTGATTTGAGATGATGCCCTTATAATCCTCATGATCATAAGTTATCAGTCATCGACTTCAGTTTAGCATCACCATGCTTAAGTCAGCTCTCACTCATGCTGGTACTAACAACAAGAGCAACGCTGTCTTCCTGAAGTTTGTGCAATGAATGTACAGAATCAATAGGACATGAGGGAGGAGGAGTGCATGTTCAAAACGTCGAACTTCAAATGTTAGGGCGTGATGACGATCGCCTCTAACTTTTTGGTGACCACCATGGAGTCATGGATACATTTTCGCAAACTTAAATCCAACAACACTAATAAAATCTTGTCATTGACGTTACGGTAATGGTAGTTCTTCACTCATAATAACCTATTCAATATAGGGTGTGTGATGTATGATGTGTGTATGATGGTCGAAACTTCCGTGTGCCTGTGTTTCGTCGTACTTGTACTGGAGCATTTTTACTCGAGTACCTGGTACTTCTACCGGTATAGTCATTGGACAGTGCTACTGGTAGGAGGACGAGTACGCACTTACACCTTCGTCACAACAAGCATTGCCACTGTCTCATGTCATTCCAAGAAGACCTTAAAGCTATTGGACTGCGGTATACTCCAGAGTAGATCTCTAGAACAGATGCACACATGGACCGAAAGGCTTTATCGGGTTGCACTAGGTGTTGGCAAACTGTTTTATTGCCATCGCCGTTGATCCTTAGACTGCTAGGCTGTTTTCTTGTAATTCTGAACAGATCTGGATGTGATGCTTTCGTTCGATCAGGAGTGTCCGTTTCAACATCAGTACAAGGTCGCCAACAATACAAACAGCATCATAAACATTCAGGCGTGCATGGAGCTGCGTTTCTATTACCGGGTCACCGCACTTCAAAATTGTCAACGACGGCTGTCAATCTTGTGTTTCATAGACTATCCGATGATTGCATTGCAGCTCTCAATGTGGCTCAAGAGCAAGCGTCATTGCTGCAACAAGAGGAAATAACCAATCCAATCATGTTGCTCGGTATCGTAGATTCACCACAAAGAGCCAAGAGTACATTGGACAAGTTTGGAATTACATGGCAAGCAGTTCGACAAGTCCTCAATAATCTCATGGTTTCAAGTTCAATGTCAACCCCAAGACCGTCGGACTTTACCAATGCCAAATCAGATCTCCCGTACAGCAAGGAATTGCAGGCAACTCTCAATGAGGCAGGGAAGCTTTCGACTTTAATGGGATCGCCAACCATCAATTCGGAACACGTTCTTCTTGCGCTTTTCGAATACAAGGAAGTTAATGGTCAGCCACAAGCTAGTGGCAGAGGAGACAGTTGTGCGGCAATGGAAATTGTGGAACACATTGATGCCACTCTAGATGGAGAAGAAATTTGTCAGTCGTTATTGCGAACGCTGTTGGAAGAAAGAGTGGAGGAAAATCTGAAAGCCAAGGAACTGGCTCAAGCCAAAGATTCCGAGACCAAACCAGCATCGATCTTGTCGGAGTTTGGCATTGATCTGACTCAACGAGCACGTGAAGGCAAATTAGATTTGGTCCACGAACGCGATGAAGAAATCTGGAACTGTTTGAGGATCCTCGTGCGACGTCGGAAGAAGAATGCATGTCTCATTGGTGAACCAGGTGTGGGGAAAAGCGCCATTGTCGAGGGGATTGCTCAAGTCCTTGTCTCTGATGAATGCCCACCCTTGTTGAAAGGATATCGCATTGTGGCGCTTGAGCTGGGAACACTCATCGCAGGAACAAAGTATCGTGGAGAGTTTGAAGAGCGAATCCGTGCCGTCATCAAGGAAGTTACAGACGAAGGTGCAGTACCAACGATACTTTTCTTGGATGAAATTCACACATTGGTTGGTTCAGGATCGACCGACAGCGGTGGGATGAACGCCGCTGGGTTGCTCAAGCCTGCTTTGGCTCGAAGGGAATTGCAGATATTGGGGGCAACTACAATATCAGAGTTCCAGAAGTATATTGCGAAAGATGCCGCCCTTGAACGGCGACTACAGTCTGTACTGGTGAAGGAGCCAACCGTGGACCAGACCATTAACATTTTGCAGGCGCTGCAGCCGTCTTACGAAAGACACCACGGTGTGAAGTTTATGTGGGAAAGCATTGTGGCAGCTGTGAAACTTTCGGACCGATACATTGGGGACAGATTCCTTCCTGACAAGGCAATTGATATCCTTGATGAGGCGGGCGCTCTCTGTCATCTTAGAAAATCTTCAGGCGGTACACACATTGTTGACGCGCAGATGGTGGCAAACATTGTGAGTGAATGGTCCAATATTCCAGTCGGTAAATTGAGCGATGACGACATGGATCGGCTGCAAGGCCTAGAGGACGAAATTTCCAGTCGTGTGAAAGGACAGGAGCGTGCAGTGAAGACAGTTGTGAAGGCGGTGCGTCGTGCTCGAAGTGGTATGCGCAATCCACGAAGGCCCATAGCCTCTCTTCTCATGTGTGGAGTCACGGGAACTGGAAAGACTGAGCTGTGTAAGACGCTCGCTGATACCTATTTCGGATCTGAAAAGGATATGATTCGTATTGACATGTCAGAGTATATGGAAAAGCACTCCGTGTCAAGGCTTACTGGTCCTCCACCAGGTTATGAAGGATATGTAAGTACTTCCATTATCCATTTGTTGGATCTCCTATAATAGATTCTTAACTCTTAACCTATGGCTCATCGTGGTAATTCAGGACGAAGGTGGGCAGCTTACGGAAGCTGTGCGCCGAGCTCCGCATTCACTGGTTCTCCTCGACGAGGTGGAAAAGGCACATCCTGACGTGCTCAATATTCTGCTGCAGGTTATGGAAGATGGCATCTTGACAGACGGAAAAGGAAGGACAATCTGTTTTAAGAACACCATTCTTGTCCTGACTTCAAACACAGGAAGTAAGCGCATTCTTGAGCTATCGAGAATGCATGATGGAAGACCTGAGTATTCCCAGCTTGTGGTCGCTGTGAAGAGGGAGTTAGAGGCGACCATGAAACCGGAGTTGTTGAACAGAATTGATGAAATTGTTGTTTTTGAGCCACTTTCTGACGAAGAGCTGACATTGATTGCTGCCATGATGGTCGTTGAAATTACGGTGCGCGCACAGATGGAACGGGGTATCGACATTACCGTGACTCGGGCTCTCACGAAGAAGGTCGTGGAAGAGGGTCGAAAGTCGGCAGGTCAATTCGGTGCTCGACCAATGCGACGGGCAGTACAGCGTATTGTTGAGGACCCAGTAAGTGACGCCATCGTACAAGGTTTTCTTGCAGCAGACGACAGTGCAGTCTTCGATTTAGTTGAAAATGCAGATGCATTTGATGGTTCCTATCAAGTTGCAGTGACGAGATCTCGGGACGCTGCAACACTGTACATTGATATCGAGGAGTCAAATCGAGATACTCTTGTGGAGGAGCCTGATGCTATGGTTGAAGCAGACCCTGCACCAGAGGAGCTCAATGGATCTATTGTGGAGCGGTGAGGTACAGGCCACTCCATCCCTACAAGATGCTATAACGTATAGAGTCCCATACAATAAATCATGGTTCTCATATCAGATGAGAAACGTTGAAATTCAACTACGATGATGACCAAGGGATGGTCACAAGGCTATTAGTTGAGAAGCATTCATGGGAACAGAACTGATCTCAAAATGGAATACAATCCCATCATGAGATTATTGTCTAAGAAGCTCGATTATTTCAACCTGCCTCGGTGGCGTGCTCATCTTGGGCTTCTTGGCCAGGGGTTCGAATACCACAACAACATCATCGTCGTCGTCGACGGGTTGTTCTGTGAGCCCATCACCTGGTGGCCGAGTCGGTTTGCCTCGGCGTTCGGCATCGCGCCGTTTGTCCACGAAAATAGCTGGGATGCCACCTTGTTGTTTCTCGAGCGTGTAAATGGATACTTCCAATTCACATATTGTGGATTCCATATCAGACACACACAGGTTCTCCTGTGATTTCCATTTCTCAGCTAAATCCACAAGATAACACCAAGAGACATCCTTGTACCACTTGACTATTTTTTCCTCAAGTTTCAAAAAGTTGTGGAGTGTCGTTGAGTGCGTTTCCTTCAAGATTCGCAGCTCATTCCCTGCATATTTCAACACTACAGATTTCGAGAAAAGACTAGAAGACAACTCCTCCATAGTGGCTCGTTCAAATCGGGCATTGGCATCCTCTTTACGAATCATTTCCATTTGTTCTCGCAAGTCTTCACTTCGGGCCCGTGCTGCATCCATTTTCTTGGCTTCATCTTGTTCCTCGCGTTGTTTGATAATCCACATCATACAATCATCCGGTCCCGCACTCGTAGGATTGGACCGAATCGCTTGCAGAATTTCAGTTTCGTTGTCAAATCCCATTTGATGCAATGCTGAAATGACATGTCGATCATGAAGGCTCAAGGGTCGGTCCTCTGATGCTGCCATAGAGTGATGAGCAGGAGCTGTGTTGTTGATTGCAGTTGCGTGTGTGCCTGGTTCACGCTTGACTTTGACATTCGACGCCGTTTGCGGTATCGATTGAGGCAACGGTACTGGAGGCATTCGGTAAGTAAATGCCGATGGGATATGGGCATGTCCAACAGTGGGACTGGGAGGAAATGGATATGGACACCGCATTGGATCGCCGTGCGGAAATCGGTGCATTCGAGGGTGAGGCGGAGGGACAAAGTGAAAATATCCATTCGACGTGCGTAAAGGAATGTAGGGATCTGGCGGAAGGCTTTGCGGTATTTGTCGCAGAGGAATAGGAGGTTGCAGGCCAATAGTGTAAGCTGGTGGTCTAGATGGTAACTGGGGTGTCACCGTGGCGGCAGGATGATTCCGCGAAGTCTGAACTTTATTCGATCGAGCAAGACCGGGGCTGGGATGGTTCGTCCGCGGTAGCGATTGCACGATGCTCTCATTGGACAAAACAAGCTCTAGCACGTCAACCCAATCCTTCTTTCTTGGCCCATATTTGATACGTATAGTGTCGAGGTTCGGTGGCAACCGAGGCTGCAGTTCTTTCCAAAGTAGAACAAGTTCTGGCACTGCGAGGAGAGAAAAGAGTGCAGTGTTCAGCACGATGGATCATGGTCACTTATCTCGAAATGTGTACTTGCTTTTTGCACATTCCCAACTCTTGACACAGTGACTACTAGTATGAAGAAGCAGCCATCATCAAGAGCGCGCCTGATCCACGTTACAAAAGCCACCTTCCACAACTGTTACACAAACGATGACCTCTTCGATCCCTTACACTAGTTCACGATGAATTATTTGCATCGTGTGCTGTCGCGACACAGCTCACTGCATCCATTATCCATTGTGTACAGTAGAATACTCAAGACAAAACGCGTCCATAGTCATGGTTCCGATTGCATGTTTGCACACTGAAACACCTCAAAAATCTCAATCATGTTCTCCAACAGTCACTCACCTTTTAGAGACTGCAACCCCCTGCAGGATATGCAATGGATCTTGTGCTCATCCAAACTGAGAAAACTGGCAATCCATGACACTGCGTTGGCATTCAATTTCATTGTCATTTTAATAGGAACCTGTGTACTTCGAAAAAGGCTATTGTCGCAATTGGCACAGTACTCGGAGTACTGTTGTACTGGAAAATGGTAACGTGGAGAATGCGCTCGGAGTAGTCTTCAGTCTATATTCTATATACTGGTATCGTGGTATAGATAAATCTACATAGGAATACGTTTTTAAAAGAATTGCCGTAGTTCTTCCATTGAATACCCCTAATGTGAAGCATTACCATAATCTATGGATAAATGATCCCAGTCGTACGCTCCGAGTTTTCAACCAGGGCGGGAAGTACTTGTACTGTATTACAGAGTTTGATACGGAGTACGGAGGACACAGTACTGTACTCCTGAATAGTGAGTACTCCGAGTACCAGATACTCCAGTAGACTCGCGAGTGCAGGAAAAGCATGATGCGCCTGTTAATGACATTGGATATTAACGGTTGACCACGTGACATAGATGCGTACGCCAAAGGCCAACCAATAGACGAGCCCACACGTACGTGCATTTCTCATTTTTAATTCTGGAAATCGAGGTGAAATAATCTTCGTCACAAAACTGGACCCAGAAGAACCGTCTCATCATTACTGCCAATGAAGTCAATGCGTTCTTGTCTTTCTGCTGCTTTGGCAGTCATCCTCGTCTTGTCCTCTGAAGCATTTGCTCCAGGAATTTCTGCAACAGGAAAACGATCATTAGGTGCTCATTTTAATGCCCTCGAGGCGTCGGACAAGCCTCTCACCGAACTATGTCAGATTACCAAGGAAGCCTGCGATGTCGTTTCTCCTCTTTTAAAAGGTGCGTTTGTGAATTGAATGGATTTAAACACTGGTCTCGAGAGTCACCCGCGGGAAACGAAATGTCGTGTCCGTAACCTCTTCTGTTTCAAATGCGCTCATGATTCTATTTCAGCCCTGTACTCGCAGATCAAGATTGGAACCGGAACCTCCGACACTGCCGCGTTCAAGTCGGATGCCACATTCTTCACCATTGCGGATGGTATCGTTCAGCACATGTTCATTGAGTACCTCTTTGCCGGAGATAAATTTTTTGAAATTGTCGGAGAAGAAGATGACTCTGTGGTCAACATCCTTGAAACTCCATTCACTGTCGATGATTTGGTTGTCCCTGAAGAATTCGAAGAACTCATCTTGACGACTCTTCAACAAATCAAGGCTCTGGCAGCCCGTATTGATTCGACTGCCTACAGTGATATCACTATCTTTGTGGACCCAATCGATGGAACTCGAGAATTTGCAACTGGAAAGGGCGACAAGGTAACTATTCTTGTCGGATACAACGATTCTGACGGCATACCCCAAGCAGGAATCATTTATCGACCCCTCACCACTCCTGCCACTTGGGCATCCGGTTCCAAGAAAGAAGACTTCAAAGACGGCGTTTTGGATACTCCAGAGGAACCAAACCCCAAGGGCGTACTCATCACGGATGGAAAAGTTTCACCATTCATCCGGAGCACCATTGAAAACTCTGGAATGAACATGGTTCCCTCCTTGGCATCTGGAAATCGTGTCCTCATGTTGGTCGAAGGCAAGGCCGGAGCGTACATTCGCGACACTGGTGGCTTCGCCAAGTGGGATACGAGTGGTCCACAGGCAGTCCTGGAGGCATACGGAGGCGTCATGGCGAAATTGCCGGCATTCCTCGAAGACAAAACCATGATACCATACACTCACAAGAAGACCAAGTTGAATCTTGACTTTTGCAAACGGTCGGTGGGCTTGACCCTATCCAACGCAAGGGACAAGTCCATGTTCATTCCAGGTCTTGAGTCTATTGTCACGGACGTGCATCTCGTCAAGGAATACAGCTGTGTACAGGGACTTGTTGCATTGGCTCCTACCAAGATGGAGGCTTTCTATTTAAATGCAATCCACAGTGCGATGAACAATATCAGAAAGGAATCTCCTCCTTTCTACACCTAAGCACCAAGGTAGAAGTGAACGGAAATGAAGGTCATTTAGATACCAGCCTAAGCAAGTTACGGTGTGTTTCATATTCTACTTTCCACCCGTGATTTGCACAGCAATACCACGGGTCTTGGGCCCATCAGCGTCTATTGCCAAAATGCTCTGATACTTACCCTTCTTCATTACTCCAGCACTGATAGGGATGCATTCGGAAGTTCCCAACATCATTGCAATCAAATGTGAATGTGTGTTGACTGGTTGCGTGCGACGGAAAGCCCGCCATGCATCGTCACCACCAGGCCAATCTTCCGGTCCGACGCGGTAGTCCAAATCGTTGTGAAGATAAGGCCTGTTGGGAGGTGCCAAATTCAAAAAGTACTGGCGAATATCATCCACAAGTCTGCCTTCCATTTCGTTAATAGAGATTGATAAGGTTGAATGTTTTGACAAGACTGTGACAGAACCTTCCTGGCAGCCGCTTTCGGACACAATGGCTTCGATTTGTGAGGTAATGTCAAAAATGGACATTCCGTGATCCGTTTCGATCTGAATTTCCTCATAATGAGTCATGAACTCCATCTGCAGATTCGTTTTTGTTGATCTAACCAATCTTGATGGACCAGAGAAGGCTGTGGCCAATGATAGTGTTGCCACGAGGGCAAATGCTTTGATCACCATTGTTAAAGTTGATCACACAATAAAATGTACTCCATCATGAAAAAGGTTGAGATCAATTTTGTGACTGATCAACTTCGCGTGCGTGTGTATTCCAGTTTTTGTCCGTAGTTCGTACGACTACCGCAGTACTGTCTCATAATTTTATGGTGCTGTGACAAATGGGAAGGCTTGCAGGGGCGGTTTTCAGACATTCGTTCAGCGACTTCGACGATTCATGTGTTCCAGATAATTCGTTAAATGTTACAAAAGCATGGACGTTTCGGAATGACTATTAAATAATGATGACTTAATCCGCATCAACGACGAAGTACTAGACTATGCGCACAAACAATTATATAAATGTGAGAATTAGGAAATTATGACTTAATGCTCAGTGTCAAAGTGTCAAACAATAATTAGACCTACTATTCGTAAAAACTTAGCTTGTGCCTACTAGAGTAGACCTAGTACAACTAGCAGATCTAGTGCAGTAATTAGAAATAGAATGTTCTGGTAGGGAATGCCTCAATGCTCATATATATAAGAAAAGAACATGGCTGGGATACACTTGAATTTGGACAGAACGAGTCTTATTGTACGCGGAATTTTTGGAGTAGTCGTACACAAGTATCAAAATAACACACACACAACACCATAGCAACAGATAACTCGAGAAAAGCATCGTCGGCATCAAGATCTTTGCGCCGCAATGACGTCAACAACGAATTCACAAGCTGATCAACTCATACTGCTGGAGATTTTGAATGATGGCATGTCGATGGTCAGTGCCGTCACCGGCTTCGATGATTTCGAAAGCCTCAACGAATCGTCCAAAACGCCGAAAACGTTTTTGAATGCAACTAACCTACTTTTGGGACGTGATGCAGAAATCAAGTTGCTGCAAGAATGTGTCGATCGAGTTTCCCTTGGTTCATCTGAGCTCCTGTTTGTCAGTGGCTCCTCTGGGGTTGGTAAGTCCTCCCTTGTCGAGTCCCTGAGACAAGGAATGGAGGAAAGTGACAAGTTTTATCTTGTCTCGGGAAAGTTCGATCAATACCTAAGGCGAGAACCCTTTTCAGCGATCAGCGCCGCATTTGGGGAACTTGTTGATCTTTTTCAACGGCATTCAAAGGCCGATGAAATTGTTGCCGCTCTCAGGACTGGACTCTCTCCTGAAGAGCTTCAGATTCTTTGCTCGTTTGTTTCAAGTTTGCAAACAGTGGTAGGTACTCCTGGCGATCCGCATGAATTCAGGTTGCGCCACTACCAAGCATTCGATGGTTTTAAAATGATCTGTCAAAAATTTCTCCGTATCCTTTCTTCCTATGCTACTCTCTGCATCTTCCTAGATGACGTGCAGTGGGCTGATCCGGAATCCCTACAGGTACTCACGTCACTGGCAAAAGTCACGGAGTCTACCAATGTTTTACTTGTCGCAGCATATCGCGAGTTAACGCATTCACTTGAAGAATTTCTAGCGCAAGAATATGATCTCATGCAGACCCATGTTCTCCTCGAAGATCTTGATGAAGGGGCCGTGAATCAAACAATCGCCACCATTCTTGACATGGAGACGTCAAAAACGCAACCGCTTGGCGAGCTCGTGTATTCACGTACCATGGGCAATCCTTACCATTTGATTCAGTTCATGCAGAGTCTCCATCGCAATCGATTGATTTCATCGGAAGACAACTCGTGGACCTGGGACTTAGCTCAAATTCAATCCGATACGTTCGTTTCTGACAACGTTGCCGATCTCATCCTATCAAAGATAGGTTCTCTGCCTGCATTCGTCCAGGGGATACTGAAATTGGGTTCGTGCTTAGGGTATCAATTCGATGCCGACCTTCTCAAGCGCATCGCTCTCGGGTTCTTGCCTCCACAAAATAGGGAGCAGATGGCTGATGTGTACGGCACTCGCATCGACCAAGCTCTAGAAGTGGGTATCAAGGAGGGACTACTAGAACGATGCAAAACAAATGGCGCAATCAAGTTCACTCATGATCGTGTGCAACAGAGTTTGTACGGGCTCTTTTCAGATCATGAGCTACCCACTCTTCACGTGCGCGTTGGACGATTACTTCAAGAGTCGTTGCAGGAATTGGAAGACGTACAATCTCTTCTGGTCCTGACAGTACGTAGTCTTCAAGAATCGCTGATAGCATCTGATGAGAAGGTCGTTTCTCTCCTGTTCTTGACAGTCGAACAATTGAATCGCGGTTTAGAGTTGACTGATATTTCGGAAAGGGTGGGTATCGCTGAGCTCAATCTCAGGGCCTCGCAAGTCGCAATGTCCAAGAGCGCATTTCAGGCGTCGACTGACTACATTCTGGTGTCTTTCAGTTTGTTAGCTGCTAACTGGGAATCCGATTACAATCTTACTCTTCGAGCTTATACTACTGCGGCGCAATACCATTGCTGCACAGGACGGTTCGAGGAATCGAAAGCCGCCGCCGACGCTGTCTTGCTTCATGCCAAGACCAGCCTGGAGAAAATGCCAGTCTACTACACCATGATTGATGCTTTTGGTTCTCAAGACTTGCTCTCGGACGCTTTGGACCTTGGCAACAAGATTCTGAATAAGGAACTTAAGGTCAAGGCCCCGTCGTGCCCATCCTAGTCAGATTGTCGCCGAACTGGGTCGCGTGACGCGTTTGCTGAGGCGGAAGACGGACGATCAGTTGATGGACATGCCCGCAGTCTCAGATGAAGTCATGGCCGCTGCTATGCGAGTCACAGTTGCCCTTTCGATGATAGCCTTCTTCGCGCAAGAAAACATGAACTATCCCTTCTTGTGGGTCAGGGCGATGAAGTTGACATTGCTCCACGGCCAAGACCGACTCACTTCAACCATCTTCGCTTGTCATGGAATTGTCAATGCATTCATGGGACGATACACTGCAGCTCATCGCTTTGGTATGTTATCGCGGAAGCTTGTTTCTAAAACGGGTGCCTGGGACGATGAACCGGTGACCGAGACCTTGATTTGCAGCTTTACCTCGCACTGGAAACTTCCCATTGCAGATCAACTCCCTTACAACGACAAGGCCTTTCGTGTTGGACTCGCTACAGGCAATACCAACTTTGCTGTTCTGGCCGATATCTCAAAGGTTGAAACGAACTTTGCGACAGGTGCTAAACAAGAAGACGCTCATGAAGGCGTGCCTCCCAATTTGGCAGTGCGTATTGAATCTGCAAGGAAAGTCTGAGAACCCCTTGATTTTAACTGGAGACGCCATGGACGAAGACGAGGTTATTGATGAAGACTGCCAAACTGGTTTTGACCTTGCCATGTCGAATGCTCATCAGCTCAAAATGACTCTTTCGTGCCTCTTCCAAGCTTGGGATGATTGCGCGGAAGCCGCCAGGATAATGAAATCGCATCCTGAGATTTTCTTATGCATCTCAGCACATTGCTTTTCTCTTCCCTTTACACTTTTCTCTGGCGTCGCCTACTTCAACCTCGCAAGGTCATCATGGCGACGACGGTACCTACGTGCCGCACGCAGGAACTTGAAACGCGCGCAACACTGGGTCGGCATTAATTGTCCAGATGCCTTTCCCGTCCACGCCATTCTCTTGGCCGAAGAAACGGTGTTTCAAAAGAAATCTGACAGTATTGAAGAGGCGTACCGAACCGCTATTGCTGCATCTCAAACCGCCAAACAGTTGCACTACGAAGCTTTTGCCAACGAACGGTGTGGAACTGTGTTGATAGAGATGAAGGAAGAAGCAAAGGCAGAGGCGTACATTATCAAAGCTATGCGACTGTACAAAAAAATGGGGTGCAATGGCAAAAGTCGACCAAATCAGGCAACTGCTGCCGTCCGGCGTGAAACCTCCCACCGACATTGAGGAAGGCACTTTCACTTCGAACGAGAAGGCATCGAATGTTGCCTCCGCGAACAAGGAGAATGCGAACACGAGCTCCGCCTCTGGTAGCAATCCTTCAACAGAGCAATCGTCAGCAGGTGTTTCATCTCAACCTTCAGCGGAAGCTTCATCTGCCAAGGTCCCAGCTGAACCTTTGCACATCTAATTAACAGGTGATCACACTTTGTGTTCTGTTGCGTTGGTATACAAACAAGTCTGCAAGGGTTCCGATCGCTCAACTACTCGATATATGTAATTCTTCTGCCGGTGTAGGTGTTTTCAACAATGAAGCGAAAGAAGATCATCAGAGGCTGGATGAGGGTAGATCTGCAATGAGCAGACATGAGTCCACGCATACTTTGAGTATATGTGATCAATAATGGATTGCTTTTTGTCTACACTATGCCATAATGATATGTTATCGATGTCACTTTATTTCGTTTGTGCCATGACGGCACCAATGCGGTTGCGAATATCGGCTTGATCGCCCAAATAACGTCCAGAAAGGGGACCAATAGCATCCGGATGGGCAATTGGCTTCAAGTTTTCATCCAGTTCGTAGACGAGAGGGGACACCGGTCGGGATGTTGAGTCCCGTAATCTCGTCGGGACTAATGTTATCAAGATGCTTGACGAGAGCTCGCAACGTGTTTCCGTGCGCAGCAATCAATACGCGCTTGCCCGACTTGATTTCTGGAACAAATACATTGTGCCAGTCCACCATGAAACGATCTTCTGTAAGCTTGAGCGATTCTGTCTTGGGCAACTCATCCTTGGGGATGTTGGCATAACGTTTGTCGTTGCCTGGATAGTAAATGGATGTTTCGTCCAATGGTGGTGGTGGAATATCATAGGATCGTCTCCAGATCAAGACTTGCTCCTTGCCGTATTTGTCCACTGTCTCTTGCTTGTTGAGTCCCTGAAGGGCACCGTAATGACGTTCGTTCAAACGCCAAGTATTGATGATGGGCAAGTACATGAGATCTAGATAGGTAGCAATGGTGAGCGTTACAAAACAGTGGCATCAGCGATGGATCAAGGGGTCTAACAAGAAAGCCCATAGCTTCACTGCAATGGCCTTCAAAAAATACAACAAACCCATGACACCCACACCGCACTCTACAGTCAACACAAAGGTCACTCACCCATTTCTTCGAGAATAATCCAAAGAGTCTTGATGGCACGCTTGAGAGTTGAAGTGTACGCCACATCAAAATCAAATCCAGCCTCCCGCAACAACACTCCTCCAGCGTGAGCCTCCTCCAAACCTTCTTCACTGAGTGGGACATCGGCCCACCCAGTGAACAAGTTTTCCTTATTCCACGTCGATTCTCCATGACGGACCAAAACGAGCGTGTACTTCATCGACATGAGAGACGAGGAAGTGCTTCTGTTTTTAAAAGAAAATGTCATGAGCATCACGTGATGAACAATCATAGACAAGGTTCACAGGCACCGCTGTCTGTACTAGCAACTCAACAACCGGCCATAAGAAGCTGCGGGTCATGCACTCCTCTCCAACAAATCTCTCACACAATACTCATTGCGTCATGTTGGTACGTACCTAGAACTACGAAGAGAATTGCTGCTACCCACAAAGGATCCATGGTTGCGCACATGAACATTCCGAGCAGGAGCAAAGGCCTCGGAGGCAACAGCAAGGAACACCACGAACAACATGGTCTTGCGGGTATTGGCAGTCAATGATTGAAATGTCGACATACTCATCATCATACACGGAATATTGATTTTTGATTGTAGTGTTGATCGTCGAATAGACTTCAAGTACCAGAATAGCTCTCACTCTAGAAAAAGCGACGTATGGACCTTGATGGCAAGGGCGGGGGATGTCAAAGGCAGCGCTATCACCTTCAGGTATTTTGTGAGTGATGTGTATGATGTACTACTACACGATGATGTTTTGTTCCAGACGTCGCAAACCAATCAAGACACGTCGTCGTGTCGCCGTACGTCGTGCGGTGCATGAATGATGAATTTATGGATCTTCAGATATGCTGCGTGTACGAATCTTCCTAGAACTGACGACAGACAGATGGGCAATCAACGAATGGCTCCGCCGCACATTTGCCCGTCAACCCCTGCATTTCGTTAGTGCCGGTATCATGCCTTGTACCAGGTACTGTTGATCCACTGGGTTTCGTGTACAACAGCACCAGGTACAGTACTTGTATCTTCTCAGCCACAACATACGCCAAGTCCTACATGTACTTACTACTGAGTACAGTACGCCGAATGGTGCTATGACGGTACACAGTACACACGTGTAAAGCTCCTACACAGTATGTCATTATGAGAGTCCAAGTCGTGTTTGTCTTATTAACTGATGACCTGTTCAAGATCTACGCGCATGGATTGCGGGAAGAACCAAATTGAGAATCATATAATAACAGAAGAAGAGATGACTCGAGCGTTCTCAATGGTGAGAGTTTTTCCAAGGCAGCTACTAGAGTAGAATAGAAGCGCTCAACACTACTCTTGACGATTAACTTCTAACCATGCCAGAGCCTTTGGAGATTGAAGAGGCTGCCGACGACAACGATGGTGACGAAGACGACGTGCTTGAGTCAATTGTGGTGCCACTTGTTGGACGATCTTCCAAACCTTCAAGAGAATCCTTGAACAATCGCACGTCATCAAAACATAAAAGAAACGTAGGCACGTCTGGAGAAAGTCAAGACAACAATGACGGTGGACAACTCAGTCTCTTTCTTTGGCTTGGTGCTGCCGTTGTCGCTTCCCTGATTGTGTACAACATGAAGCACCTTGGTGAAATGGAGGATGCAGCCGCTGATGAGTTGCAAAGTTCGACAATTCATACCAGCAATGCTACTGCCTTGTCGGAATTTGTGAACAAGACAATCCATCCCCGATGAATGACGTTGTTCTACGAACCTTGAAGCTCATTTGCAAGATTTTTGATTACGCTCTGACTGTGGTGGTGGCGTACGTCATGCATGCCGCACATACATACCCCGTCTGGTAGTCAATTTCGTCGGGAGGAAAACGATTCAGCCAGTTGCTATTGATGCTGTCGCACAATGATGAAGGGAGAGAGTTTTTAACATGAAACGACCGGAATTGTCCTTTTCTCGTAATTCGGACACGCAGCATGCTGAGTCACTCCTATACAACCAAGTTCGGTTGCTTGTTCAAGAAGCTGTGGTGTTGATCTTTATCGTTCCAGATCCAAACCTTTGTCATTCTGCTTCTCCATGATACCAACGTCTCGGCTCTCCTTTGTCCTGTACATGATAGTACCAGTACCAGTGTACCAGTACCGTCCATAAGTACAAGCACGCTACGCTCAACGACATTCACAGTTCCATACATGTTCACGGTTCACGGTTCACGGTACTTGTAGTGGTTTTGCTACAGTACCTTACTCTCACCACGATACCCTTGTCTTTAGAATCCAACCCTTCAAATTGGAATTTCCACCTCACTCTCTCAATGAGGCCTGTGTGGCTGTGCTGGGTTGGAGTAAGCGCCGAGAGGTGAGGAGGAACAATTGAGAATTGACGGTCACGATCATAGGATGATGATTGAAAACGGATATGCAACAAAAGGGGATAATACTGCCGCTCCTAATTCTGCTTCAACTGGTTGGGTCCCTCGTTAGAAAGTCCTCGATTGCGGCAGCCTTCACCCCAAGTTTCACAGGAGGAGGATCCTTTCTTTCTCGACATGAAATGACAAGAATTCGAAATCTCGCAGACCATACAACTGAAACCAAAAATGATAACAATAATGGTGACAACGACAATTCCGACCATCCTCCAATGGTGATTGTCTTTGGACGTCCAGTGCGGGCAAGACAACTGTGGCCGACCGCGCCGCTGCACTTCTTCATGAACAGTGCCAAAATAGCAAGGCCAGGATCATCGAGGACGATGATGGTGATGAGGGCTGTGCTACCTACGGCAATGATAATGTTGTTCTAGCCCTCGATCTGGATGTTTGTGTCCCACAATGGATGAAGGATAATTTTGCCAAGGGTTGTATCCAACCTTGGCACAGCGATTGAATTTGCTGAATTGGCATGTGCCCATGTGGAGACAAAACACAAAGAGCACCACCAACAGCAACGACTTATAGAGCAATACGAAAATGTCGATGATGCACCGACACCAACAATTCTTATTGTGAGCTTTTCCTTTGTCAATACGGATTTGAGGCATGCCTTTCGCCAACGATTTCCTCGTGCCCTGTGGGCTCTCGTAGATACGTCCGAGGACGAAGCTCAACGTCGCATCGAAGAACGACGGGGTCATTTTTACAAGGGTCGTCGTGCTCCCCCACCTCTACAGCAAGGTAATGATGACGCGACGACGGAAATGGCATTTACTACCAGCACCAGTGCAATCAAAAGTACCGGCACTAGTGGTACAGCGATTCAGGATGAGAACAATTCTGATTGGGAATTTGCTCCGTTACCTTTGATCATTTGATATTGCCAGGAGATGAATCGGTGGAAAGGAATGCGGAACGAGTGGTTGATTTGGTACGAACGTCGCTATGGAAATGAGCGTGATAGTATGTGCCTGTGTGATATTAACAGTGAGGCTAAGTGTCAGGTTCAATACGCAGATAATGCATTGACTCATAATTTCACAACGCAATTCATAATCCAGCACTCTACGCAACATTATAATACCAATATAGAAATGCCTAATAATCTCGATCTCGCGTAGATGCCATTTTTGGTGGTTGTCCTCCATTGCGGTCCAACAATCCTTGCCATATTTGATGCAATAATAGTAGTTTCCGAGTCTCTTTGGACAGTGCCGTCGAACTGGTCATGTACGCGACACGTTCGGATGGTGTTGTGAGATTGGACAGTGCTGCCATGAGCTCATCATGGGCCACCCGTGCTTGTTCCAATACCAACGTGCGTTCGTCCGAATCCATCTGCAACAATTGTGCCAGCAATGTTTGTTCCAGGGCGGCAGTATCCCGTGCCATACGGACAGTCACATCGTTGTCTTCGTCGGCATTGTTATCGTTGTTGTTGTCTTGACCTGAACGCACCATTCCATTGGTTTGGGGCATTTCACTATCGTGGTTGGAATTGGAATGCGTCACAGACACGACCCTAGTAACACCTCCTTGTTCAAAATCATTAAGTTCATCTTGCTGCATGTGCATCGTCGCCACAGCAAGTGCCTGTCGAAGTTGGTGAATGGTATCGGTAAAGATTTGTTCCAATTCGGCATCTCCTTCAACGAGACCTTGGAGTTGTTGATTGGCCGTGTCGGCATGATATCCCAAAGCTGTAAAAAACAATTTTTGAATATACTGCATTCGTTCATGTGGAAAAACGAATTTTCCGACGACATCAGTGTCATAGAGACGCAATGTGGGATGATTGTTGCCACGAACAATGGGACTGGAAAAACGACAGGATAAAAACTCCTGGACGGCGTCCAACTGGACAGCCGCTTGACAGAGACCACAAAAATCCAGAACTGCCGTTCTTGTCAATGGCGGGGATGAGGATTTTGTGGAACGAACTGACTGTTGCTGTTGATTTTTCAATGCCTGCTGCAACACCAGTCGCGCCAAAGCTTGACGAGCTGCCATGGTCATGTTCCGCAACGGTCGTTCCAAATGAGTTGCATAATCCACATGAGTTTCCAAGCTTTGCAATTGGTTCTGGACTTGTTCGACCGTAATGACTTCTTCGGAATCTGTATCTGTATTATTAGTGGAAGCGGAATATGATATGTTTTGTTGATAATCCTGAACCACACTGGACAATGCCGATTGTTGAGTTTGCAAAATGAGAATCCTAAAGTCGCTTAATGTCATAGATGAATTGGAACTATCCCATGACAGTGACACCAATTCCTCGGTGGCTTTCTCAAAGAATGATACCAGAAGGGCGGTAGGAACGGTTGGAACTGATGGTGCTAATGACATGGTCAGTGAGAAGCGTGGTTTTGTTTTTCGTTGGAACGATGTTAAGTGATTCTGGTGGCGACATGCTGTGCTCTTGTGAAGACGTCGTGAGATTTTGTGCTACGAATACTGGAGTACTCGAGTACTGTACTCCCTACTACTCTTCGTCTGCAATATGTTCGTACAACGAGTCTATTGTAGTGTATCTTTTAAACGTATCTCTATTCTACTAGTATCTACTAATACTGTAGTATTAGAGTAGACTGTTTCTACGAGGCAAGGAATGCTGTGCATCCATAAATGATAAAAAATGTAATAATGTGTATAATCTGCACTGGTCACCGCCTCTTCACATAAACGCATATTCATGAATTCATCAACTGTTAATCTACGGACTGCAACAAGTCAAGGTAATCTGAGCAGACCCTGCTGTGTTTGCCTGCACAACACATCCTTCTTCACCTGTACTATAGGTGTAACCGCTTGGGGAGGATGGAAAGGTAACACCACCAGCAATAGATCCAACTTTCCAGAGTGTTTTCGATTGTGCTTGGAAACCAGGAGTAGGAGAAGCCAGAGCGGTAACCGTGCAATCAAATACTTTTGTATACTGGCCATTGACAATTGGGCAGGACCATCCAGCCCACCCAGTAGACGAATACGCTAACACAGAACTCAACACAGTCTGGGGATTCTGGCAGGTGCACGATATGGGAGTGGTCGTTGGAGCGCTCGTTGGAGTGCTCGTTGGGGTGCTCGTTGGAGTGCTCGTTGGAGCGCTCGTTGGAGCGCTCGTTGGAGTGCTCGTTGGAGTGCTCGTTGGAGTGCTCGTTGGAGTGCTTGTTGGAGTGCTCGTTGGAGTGCTCGTTGGAGCGCTCGTTGGAGTGCTCGTTGGAGCGCTCGTTGTTGGAGTGCTCGTTGGAGCGCTCGTTGGAGTGCTCGTTGGAGCGCTCGTTGGAGTGCTGGTTGGAGTGCTCGTTGGAGTGCTGGTTGGAGTGCTCGTTGGAGTGCTGGTTGGAGTGCTCGTTGGAGAGCGCGTTGGAGAGCGCGTTGGAGGGCTCGTTGGAGAGCGCGTTGGAGGGCGCGTTGGAGAGCGCGTTGGAGGGCTAGTTTTTGCCGCCTTTAGCAAACGCTGTTTGTCTTCATCCCTTCTGATGCTTCCCTTATCAAGCTTGACAGTTGTGATCCCACCGGGGGTGATGTCACTCTCCTGGGCATTGGTTGTGTCCCCAAGAATGCCGATGGCCGCGACGAATCCAAGGAACAGAGATGGAATGAATAGCTTCATGGTGACTGTGGCTTGTTAGGTTTGAAGTTCTCGAGAATCACAACGAAACGAATCAAAAAGTTCCCAACCGAAATGCGTGAGAAAGAATGTTCTCTTAGGAGAAGATCGGACCGGGGCGATAGTTTAGAAGAGAAATCCCCGACAACTTTTCCAAAATTATGAGATAAGTTGCTGCAAAAATGAAATGAACGTGGATTGGTGTTCGCAATTTTTGAAGCGTTCGCATTTCTCACCGGTTCGCTCAGGAACATTCCAACGTAACTTGCAGTAGAAGGCATATGAGAATAGTTTGACACCAGCTTGTTCTTGTGTTGACAAATTCTTCTGCTTATGACGATCCCTGAACCCGGAGCTGCCATTCCGAACTCGTATTCGTGCGTATGCTCATCTCTGAATGAAATGACGTATGCACAGTGCACAGTCGGAAACAAAATTTGGGAACTACCTGGTACTAGTACTACTACTAGTGTCTAGCCTCCCGACGGGGTTAATTAACCCCAAATGGGGTTAATTAACCCCGTATTTGCACATCACAAAAATTGTTCGCAACTACTTGCAAATCTTCCGTTCGACTAGTGTCTAAACGCCCGGGGGGGTATCTTTAATTAAAGACAAATCTGTCTTTATTTAAAGATGGCCATTTTCGTACGTTTTGCAAGACGGTCAATGTACGTTCGATACCACCATCAACACGAAATTCGACATTGACAATGGCCGATTGCCGTCATCAATATCTTGACACATCTACACTAATGATCATAATGTAACATTTAGAACCTATTGATTGTTCACCATGGAAGGAGGCTAGGTGGGTATGAAAGTCTAGCTTTCCAGAAAATCATCATTCTCGTGGTGCAGTCCTAAACAGGCTTTCATCGGACAGGAAGTACGACCATGTTGACAAGAAGAACTGGCAGACTTGGCATTGTTGACCTGAAAGACAGACAAAGAAGGCAGGGCACTGTCCACTAGCAATTCCCTTCCTCCTCTTGTTTGATCCCAGGTGACAGACAGTCCCAGTGCTTGGGTCACCAAGCAACTCAAGCTTTCGCAATCGTGCTTCGCTCCTTGCTCGACAACCACTGCACGCAAACAGCAATGATTGCAACCTCACCTCTGTCTAAACAGAAGCACAAGAATCATGTTCTCCGTCATCAGATGGGACTGCTGGCGGCAAAGTCAGCATGACATGTCTAAGCAGAGCAAAGGTAGTGAGAATTCAGGATTCGAAGTAATTTGGAGTTCAACAAATATAACGGATCATCATTGCACTCAAGAATGTCAGCGCCAGAACACTGCAATGAATGAACATTTGAGATTGGCCTCCATAGGAACCTACCTCTCAAGAGAACTTCCATGACAAGTGTTGCTCAGCCCATTTGAATCAATGCATCAGGGCAAAAGATGAATTCGATACGTTGATTGAGGTCTCAAATGAAATGATCTTACGTAGCCTCCGTAGGGCATGTACCAAAAATATGGTTCCACATCACCTTCATTTGCAGTGTCTAACTCACGAAGAGTGAAACTTAGAGATAGTCGTCCGTTACATACCTTCACTTCAGAGAACGTCCAAGACATTTCTTGCGGACCGTTTGAGTCAATTGGAGTGGACGATGATGAAAGAATGCGGCAAATAAGGCCTCAAACGATGACCTTGTGCATAGAGTGCGTAGGCATGTACTGAAAACGTGTTATTTTTGACCTTAAAACTCGCCAAGAAAGGGCTCTAGTTTTCCTTTCTAAAGCATAAACCAGGAACTGTCGCTAACTAAGAAACACCCATTTGGCCCACAGGGTTTAACTCAATGGAAACACTTTGGCCGTCTTAATTTTGTCAAAAACGAAAAATGAAGAAGTTGAGTAAGGGTCGAAATTGATCTTTAATTAAAGATTTCACCAGTGAGCGATCTTTAATTAAAATTTCGGCGTTAGACACTAGAAACTTGGGCAGTGGCTCAAGGACCCCATGATTGTGCATGCCATCAAAGCCCAGTATCTGTATATTGTTTTCATCGAGAAACAAGAGTTTTCTGCATCGATTTTCTTGACCCTCTGATTTTTTCCTGTCATTTCTGATTTAGACTAGCAGTAGAAATAATACCCGATGCTACATAAAACTCACTATTCTGACACTCCTTTTGGCCTGCGGTTTGTTTACGCTCATGTCAAATTCAACCAAAAGTAAGGTGACTATTGTGTGTCAAATACATTGAAGTATTGTATCTAAACATGAAACTTGTCGGGCGTTCAATATTTAAGTGACAGCAATCAATTAGAGAAAGACATCAAACCAGAAAAAAAGCAGAAGAATCCTCGTGTAGAAAAAATACCAAAGTCTACGAAGGAGTAGGTGGTTTCGAATCCCCCGGTTTTAGATAATTCTCATCTACATATAGAAAAAGCTGAGGTGATCATCATCTTCAGTTTACCTTCTATGGTGATGAAGTACTCAGGACATTTGACCAGCTTGAAGAATTCACAAGTATAGGTTGATCGGAAAAAGGAACCCCAACGGACAATTTCCACACAGAAATCGTGTAGAATTTGTACCAAGCGTTGAAAAAAATTCTCTACTATGACAGATTTTGAATTAAGAGTCAGAAGATGATTTCGAAGCGCTCGGCTTAAGGAGTGAGGATGCCAGATACTTCGAAAAGTTGTCGGTCACCGGTCACGCAGTAATGTTTTTTCAAGGTCTCAATTTGGCTTTGCAGAGTTGAATAAATTTGGACTTCAAAAAAAAACTGTTTTGAAGTTACGTAGAACCTCTACCACACTCTACGCAAGTTTGCATACCTTTAGTCAGAGACTGATCGGGGATGAAAGACGAAGTATCGCGCTTTTCTTTCACATCAGTGACTTCCACTGAAAACAAAGAAAGGAAAATGGATCAAATGGATGCACTTAAGTATCGTCATCTTGCAACATAGATGACTGCAATTGGAGCACTTTTTCTGTGGCCGTGGTATTAAATGTACAGAAAAGCGTCTTGCACACGTACGAAAATGACAGGGTTAATTAAGGCAATTGACGGGGTTAATTAACCCCAAGGCTCCGGGAGGCTAGACACTAGAAGGCAGGTGAGAATAGGTTGACACCAGCTTGTTCTTCCGCTCATTTTTGTGTGCCGTGATCCGTGATGCATGTGATGCCGGATGACACCACTCCTGAACCGAGCAAGAATTGTGTAGTGTGTGCGTGGGGTGAGGGGGGTTTTGTATCTTGTACTTGAAGGTTGATGAGAATAGGTTGCAAAGGCTGTCCCACATATATTAACATTTATGAGCTTCTCAATATGCATTAACATTTATTCGGCTGTTCCCTATACCCAGGGGTGGGCAATTTAGGCGATCCGGCCGGCGCGCCTACCAGCGCCTAAAATAGGTTAATTTAGGCGCTTTGTCAGACTTTGATTTAGGCGCAGGGGTTAGGGGTTAGGGGTACGGTACAGTGCCTCCGTGCCAGTACAAAATCGGGTTTAGAAATAACAACCGTACTACAGTAGTTGAAATACAGTGAGCTACTGGTACCCACTACTGTTTATCGAAGTACTGTATACTGTATATTTATATATATATACAGCACGATGATGAATATGTGCAATAATTTAGGCGCTTTGTCGAAGTCGAATTTAGGCGCCTATGCCCCTTTTTGAAGGCGGCCGCCTTAGAAACCCACCCCTGCCTATCCTACTATATTATAAATTAATTGTGTGCGTGTGTGCGTGCGTGCGTCCGTCTGTTACGGAGTATGACCACTCTGGGGTACTGGATCAAATGAATACTGTCTCATACTCGGAGTATGATATATGTCATACATGCATACTGGAGTACTCCGTAAGCGATGTCGGTAAGATTTGCATATCGTTAGTTGCGTCAGTCGTCGTCTGTTACGGAGTATGACCATCTGGGGTCTGCTACTTGCGTATAGTACTGAACTGTACAAACAGTACACACAACCGTGCACAACCCATACCGTACACGTATTCCAAAAGTCCGACCAATTGGGAGGTACATATGTACACGTTGGACGTTTTGGAAAATATCAGAAGCCACAGCGCCAGCCCGATCCGGCCACATTCAAGGCGAGTGTGTTCCTCTCGACTAGCCGTATCTTGTGTGTTTTGAAAAAATATACAAGCAGTTTCAGTCTCGTATTCCATATATTCTTCATAGTTAAAAGAACGTTTCCGCATGATGCTATGATATATATCTTGAATGTACGACAAGGTACCGTAGATACAAGCTCTCTACGAGTACTAGACAGAGTGCCGGAGTGCTGAGTGCTGAGTCAGGGGGAATGAGCGTTTCTTCTTCCATTGACGGCGTTCCCATTAAATATTTCCACCTGCATTGTAAGGTTCCACTGTAGAAGTACTTGTACTCCCTCTGTCCCATAAAAAACCTCCCAGAACTTTTAACGAGAACACGTTTTCACCGTTACAATCAGTCATTCTGGTGTAGAAAATGATATCAATCCTACGAGCTGACCATGCTGGCGCGTTGTGGATAAAAAAATTGCGCGTGGCGGTTATTTCCCCGTTTCGCCAATACCCTAAGTACTTTTGATTTGCAATACGTTCTTTGCATTGTGTCTTCACGACTTGTCTTGATGTTGCACTTCCCTCGTCAACAAAAGACGAAGAGATGATTCCTGAAGTTCGGTTACTCAAATGTCCTTCTGCTTGGTGTTTCACCAAAAAACTTGAATGGGCTGATTTTTCTGACTTTGAAATTGAAAAATGAACATTCAAATCATAAAGCCGACATTCACGTTTATTTGAATGACCTGACGTTTCGGGAGAATGCCAAAATTTTTTCTAAGTAGTGATCTCTCTGGTGTGTTTTTTATGGGACAGAGTTATTGATGTGTATAATTGAAATCTTGAGACGAGTGTGGCATTATACCGTATAATACAGTATTATAGTACCAAATGGTATTATACAGCACAACCGTACAGTGATGAGTACCCTACTAGAGTACTGAACACACGGAGCTGTACTACATCATCGTAGAATCCCTCCACGTCAAAAACCAAACGCAGTGCCTTGTTTGCTACAACAGTGCTACAGTGTTGCTGCCACCATCAGATACGTTGACTGTTACTCGAGACAACAAAGTGAAGGAATGATTTAACCTTAGAAACCTCCATAACCATGACACTGAATAGTAGTTTTCTTGCTGTTGACTAGTATTAGTAAGGTAGCTCATCTTGTTCTCCATCATTTACAAAGAGGCATTCATCCGCAATGGTGTCTATTCCACCAGACAAGTCAATCTTATAGTAATCGAATTCATCGCCAGCATCCTCAACATTGTTCTCCACATCATCAAAGAAAAAATCACCTTCCTCTTCGTCACCTGGCAAATCGAGCTAGCAGAACATTTGCAGTACTTAGTCTTGGACCCGCCCTCAGGCAGGTATACGGCACCAAAATGAATCCAGATCTCACTCTTACTTTTCATTATAGACAACTCGTTAGTACTCCTAATGGATTTGTGTGCCTGACGATACAAAAGGCATCAAATTGCTGCCACAAGTTTGGAGTTACTATGCCTGAAACTGCATTCCTCTGATGATTGCTCACGCACGCAAATGGTAGCATCACCATATCACCATTAACCCTTAAGGCTAACAAGCATTCCAATTATACAAATATACCATACCAAAAAAACGAGTGTGGTATAATACAGTGGTATAATACCGCGGGTATAATACCCCAATTAAACAAACACATCAATAGACAGAGGGAGTACAGCAGAGTCCTGCACCGGGTATGAAGCCTGTGCCCATGGGTACCCAAGGCTGCCGGTAGGCAGGCTTGGACCACCCATGACCCACCCACGCTTCGCGCGGTCACGGCTGGACCACCGTTACCCACCCACGCCCGGTAGGGCGGTAACCACCCATCTACACCCACTGCCCATTTTCCTGCAAAATTCAGCCCGCCGCAGGCATTTTTCTAAAGTTGCTCTCACCGCGTACTATACTCTACTACTCCTTACTAGCTACAGTATACTTGGAGTACAATGGTCGATTCGCGTTGGCAGGCTTGGACCACCCATTACCCACCCACGCTTTGCGAGTCAAGTTGGGACCACCCATTACCCACCCACGACTGGTTGGGCATGCCCATACCCAACCATTAACCATGGGTATGGGTGGGTAGTGGGTGGGTACTGGGTATGGGTACCCAGTGCAGGACTCTGGAGTACAGTACTCAATACTCTGTGTCGTGCGAATTCAGCCAGTATTTCACATTTCAAGCCGTAGATTTTTACGCCGAAATTAGTCAAAAACGTCATCAATTCTATTCGTGTGATCACACTAGTATATATAAAACCTAATTATAGAGGGTTAGCACCGTCTAGGAACCGTGAGGTTCCCAGAGTGTACCCCGTTCCGGCGTGCGTTAGCACGCGAGAACTTAATTACTACTGCTGTGGTTGGTTACCGTACTGTGGGGAAAAAACTTTGTATGGTTGTCTGACGTTTGCCGTCGATTGCATGGAGTTGCACGGAGGATTTGATGAGTCGTAGCCATCTGCGTCGTGTTGAGGATGACCCTGATAAGAGTTTGTTCAAGCTTCTATTGCATAGATGTCGATCGTCGAAGCGTAGTAGCTGGGGGCGTTGGTGGTAGTAGGATACTTCGACTTGTTCTGCGGTGCGAGCGGTGTTGAGATTTTTGGTCTGTGTCTCTTCGTGTAGGACTGAGTTGCGAGCAAGCCAGAGAGTGCGTGTGAAGATGTGGATGGCGGAAATGCTCGTGCGGAGTCTCTGGAGTCCTTTGGGTTGATCTGATTTCGTGTGATCACA
This sequence comes from Fragilaria crotonensis, assembly GCA_022925895.1. Classification (NCBI taxonomy): domain Eukaryota; phylum Bacillariophyta; class Fragilariophyceae; order Fragilariales; family Fragilariaceae; genus Fragilaria; species Fragilaria crotonensis. Next base: position 45,631 of record JAKSYS010000464.1, read on the forward strand.
CTAGTGTCTAGCCTCCCGGAGCCTTGGGGTTAATTAACCCCGTCAATTGCCTTAATTAACCCCGTCATTTTCGTACGTGTGCAAGACGCTTTTCTGTACATTTAATACTACGGACCACATAAAAAAGTGCTCCAATTGCAGTCATCTATGTTACAAGATGACGATACTTAAGTGCATCCATTTGATCCATTTTCCTTTTCTTCATTTTCAGTGGAAGTCACTGATGTGAAAGAAAAGCGCGATACTGATTTTTGTCCCAATCAGTCTCTGACTAAAGGTGTGCAAAAGTGCGTAGAGTGTGGTAGATGTTCTACGTACCTTCAAAACAGTTTTTTTTGAAGTCCAAATTCATTCAACTCTGCACAGACAAATTGAGACGTTGACAAAACATTACTGGTGACCGATGACCGACAACGTTTCGAAGTATCTGGCATCCTCACTCCTTAAGCCGAGCGCTGCAAAATCATATTCTGACACTTAATTCAAAATCTGTCATAGTAGAGAATTTTTTCCAACGCTTGGTATAAATTCTACACGATTTCTGTGTGAAATTGTCCGTTGGGGTTCCTTTTTCCGATCAACCTATACTTGTGAATTCTTCAAACTGGTGAAATATCCTGCGTACTTCATCACCATTGAAGGTATACTGAAGATGATGATCACATCAGTTTTCTATCATGAGATGAGAATGGTCTAAAACCGAGGATCCGAAACCACCTCATCCTCCGTAGACTTTGGTATACATTCTACACGATTCTTCTACGTTTTTTCTGGTTTGATGTCTTTCTCTAATTGATTGCTGTCGCTTAAATATTGAGCGGCAGACAAGTTTCATGTTTAGAAACAATACTTCAACGTATTTGACACACAATAGTCACCTGACTTTTGGTTGAATTTGAGATGATGAGCGTAATCAGCGGCAGGCCAAAGGAGTGTCGAAGTGAGTTTTACGTAGCATCGGGTATTATTTCTACTGCTTTTCTAAATCAGAAATGACAGGAAAAAATCAGAGGGTCAAGAAAATTGATGCAGAAAAACTATTGTTTCTCGATGAAAAACAATATGCAGATACTGGGCTTTGACGGCATGCACATTCATGGGGTCCTTGAGCCACTGCCCAAGTTTCTAGTCCAACGGAAGATTTGCAACTAGTGTCTAGCCACCCGGGGCCATGGGGTTAATTAACCCCGTCATTTGCCTTAATTAACCCCATCAAATTTTTGCGACTCCGTGTACAAAAAATACTATCATCTACTCAAAAATGGTGTTGACCATGACGGTCAATACGGATGTGTTCACACTAATGAAAGCACATTGAACTATTGAGATTAGGCTTACAACTCATCAAGGTGTGCATGGTTTCGAGCCAGGTGGTTCAAAAAGCACCGTTGGCCATTTTTTGTTGCACAAAGATACACAATTTTTCCATCATCACCGCAATCTGAGCACTGCCATGTCGTCTTCTTCTGACACTCCTTGCACCTCCCTTGATATCTGAATGTGGTTTTTTCGCCTTTGCTGTTCTTCAGGCGCTTCACAGGTGTTAAATGAGTGAGCACACCAGCCCTTGGACCTCCACTTTCAAGTGCTCGGATACAGGCATCTTGAAACGACCTTCCGGAAGTAGGCGATGACCGAGGTCGCGTTACTCGACCTCTATTGCCATATGAATTGTCAATGAGCTCTTCCGAAAGAACAGAATAGAATTCCTTTTGATTGTATTCAACGGTTGGTGCATTCTTAAAGGCAGAAAAGACGAGCCAGGTATCAACAATGATCATCGAAAAAATTGATAAATTCACTCGTGTAGACCAATCCTTTGTCTCAATTTTCTTTTCAATCCGAAGGTCATCCTGTCGCAGTCTGTTGTGTTTGTCGATAGCTGCACATGTAGAGTAGTAAAGCTCTGCAATCTTTGGTTGCTTTATGGAGAACATCACCTGCTCTGGAGCTGCGTTCGGAGTTTGATCCACCTGTCTCCAACGACAGCGAACGTAGGGTGTTCCATCTTCAAGGGAACCAGCACTTGAAATAAAGTACCGACGCTCACGATCCATCCAGACGAATGCACCCAGTTCTGGTGTGAGCTCCGCATCGATGGCTGGCACTGCTCTCTTCAATGCCATGAAGTCTCCTCGGTTTGCCAGCTCCACGCTTGAAAGGAATGCTTTCGGAAAACCTCGAGTTGCTGTCTTCACAACTCCAATGAAACGAGGCCATTCCTGAATAATTCTTCTGCTGCTCCCACTGAAGCAAAGTACGAATCGGCACAAACAATCCTGTTTGAACCAAACCAAGGTGCAACAACTTGTTTCAAAACGTTCGTACCATGTAGCAAGCTTGTCTCGTTTGCTCCGAACACTTCCTCTTCCACGCCAGGAAGGTCAACACCCTTCACAAGCTTAAGGCGAAGCATCACGCCACTCCTTCCACACGCTGCATTCTGTATTTCACAGCCATTCTCAGGCTTACGATCAATTGCAACATACTGAGGGAGGCCATGGTTGATCCAGTGCCCTCCCTGACCGTACCAACGGCTCATAGATTCGTCGACACAGATTAGATCGGAAGGGTTGAAGTAATTTGCACGATGGTCGTTGAAGTTGTTGACGAAGTCGTCAACCAGCATCCATCGATATTGCTCTGAGGATACCCCCTCGTCAGGGACGTCAGGCTGGTGACTCCACCGAAGGCATCGAAAAAGGTCTTCAAACCTGTGTTTCGACATGCCTGTCAAGCCAAATTGTGGCGCAGGTCGATACTTTGACCATGCCGTCGTTTGCCACAAGGAGGTCCTGGTGGTGAACTCAAACTTCGTGGTGAGGATGAAAATGCCAAACAATTTTAACAACTCACTCTCTGTTGTCTCCCTTAACTCCAGCTTGCTCAATTGACGGTTCGTCCATCCAACCATATCAAGAAGTTGCTTTGGAGGGAACATCAAGAGAAAAAAATCCAACGGCGACATATCCTGCGTTCCTGCCCTGTTTTGACCAGGAACAAATACTTCACCAACCATGTTCCTAATACTCCAAACACGCAGTGGTACATTGCCATTCAATGGCGGGTCATTGATTGCCGCCCTTACCCATTCAATTCCATTAACAGTTGCAATGGTTTGACGTGCAGAATTATTTTCCTCGTTCCCTGCTTCCTCATCCTCTTGAGGGAATTCTTCAGTATCATCAGGAGAAGTAGCCGGTGCAACTATTTCACCCACATTGTTCTCGGCAATGTTCACGGGCATTGGGTTGGGATCGTTCGTTGCAGGGGATGTGGAGGTTGGATTTGTTGCAGCAACTGAAACGGAGTTTTGATTCACGCTTTCAGTCACGAGTCCATTGCCATCGTTGGGAATGCTTGGAACGTGACCGGCCTTCACTGACCTTGAATTCAGTGTGGTTGTCTTTATTGTATTCCCACCAAGGAAATAGTTTGCTGTGATCAAAGTCACGGTACGCTTCTTGGTGGATGATGGGGTTGTGTCAACGCGACAGACCATTCCGTTGAGAAGCTTGGTTTTTCGCGTTGCTTCCGTATCTTCGATGGCACTCGATCAGGGAAGTCACATGGATAGCTTTTGCGTGCACCCTTGCACCAAACTGGAAACGAGGATCCGTTGCGCTCATTTTGAGATCAATCGATGAAGATGGAGATGAGCATTGACGGCATGAATATCATGGTCCGGAGAATTCCCATAACCCAAAAAATTCACGAAAAAAAATTACAGCTCCAGAATTTCTTTAATAACTCAATTACAAACAACATCCATCAATTGCCTATTTAAACCATGCAACCTTTTACTGTTCCAAGGAGATTGGCCAAGTTTGGAGTCCAACGGACCTTCTCCAAGATAAGGGGAAGCATATCCGAGATTGGCAAATACGGGGTTAATTAACCCCAAATGGGGTTAATTAACCCCGTCGGGTGGCTAGACACTAGTAGCGAACAATTTTTGTGATGTGCAAATACGGGGTTAATTAACCCCATTTGGGGTTAATTAACCCCGTCGGGAGGCTAGACACTAGTGTCTAAAGGCCCGACGGGGTTAATTAACCCCATTTGGGGTTAATTAACCCCGTATTTGCGATTCTCCGAAATGCTTCCCCCTAATCTTGTCCGATGTCCGTCGGACTCCAGACTTGGCCTATCTCCTTCGAACACTGACAGGTTGCATGGCCTACGTAGGCAATAGCTCAATGTTGTTTGTTATTCAGTTATTAAACAAAATCTGGAGCTAAAAAAATATGCGTGTAATTTCGTCGTTCATTTTTGACCATGACATCACATCGTCCACAGCTCACGATGTTCAAATCCAATTTAGCTCATAAGTGGCGGACATGATTCTCCGAAAGGCTGTCGTACATCAATCACTCAGCATGTTTGTCTCAAAGTCTCAACACGACATTGTAGAATTGAATGAAAATGGACTTACAAAAATAAAAAGCTGTTTTGATCTTACGTAGAACATGTACCAAGCGCTACGCAAGATTGCATGCCCGTAGTCAGAGACTGATTGGGGATGAAAAAATGAAATATCGAGCTTTTTTTCACATCCCTGATTTCCACAAAAGTTAAACAAAGAGGAAAATGGATCAAATGAATGCAGATAAGTGTCATTATCTTATGACATTGATGAGTGCAAACAGAGTATTTTTTCCAGTGGTCCGTAGTATAAAATGTACAGAAAAGCGTCTTGCACACGTACGAAAATGACGGGGTTAATTAAGGCAAGTGACGGGGTTAATTAAGGCAAGTGGTCCGGGCCTTTAGACACTAGACAAAACTGGAAAAAACACGTTCAAGCATTGGCCGGAAAAGGAATGAAAATTTCACGAAAATGACCGAAGTAGGAGAAACTGAGCAAATTTTTTCACGTGTTGTC
>JAKSYS010000465.1:0-50488 GCA_022925895.1 Fragilaria crotonensis
GATGTGAATGCCAAAGATAGATGGGGCTCGACTGCTCTAATCCAGGCAAGCAGGAAGGGCCATTTGGAAGTGGTTCGTCTTTATTGAATCACAATGGAGTGGATGTGAATATCAAGAATGACCATGGTGGCAACACCGCTCTCATTCATGCAAGCTATTACGGCTATTTGGAAGTGGTTCGTGTCTTATTGGGAAAGGAAGGTGTGGATGTGAATATCAAGAGTAATGATGGCTTCACAGCTCTCATCCGTGCAAGCTATTACGGCTATTTGGAAGTTGTTCGTACTTTATTGAATCACAATGGAGTGGATGTGATTGTCAAGGATAACGATGGCAAAACAGCTCTTGATCACGCTCGCAACCAGAAAAAAGATGATGTCACACATCTCTTGGAGGAACACATGGAACGTGAGAAGTTTCGCAAGGAGAAAGAGCGAAACCCCCACAAGAAACCTGCAGCTGAAACGCCAGCATTGGAAGAGAAGCACCCTTCCAGCACTGATGTACGCGAGAAGGATGAGCAGAAGCGTCGTGAGGAGGAAGAACAGAAGCGTCGTGAGGAGGAAGAACAGAAGCGTCGTGTGGAGGAAGAACAGAAGCGTCGCAAGGATGAAGAGCAGATGCGTCAAAAGGATGCGGAACGAAAACATTCTATGGAAAAGCAGCGCCGTCAACAAGAGCTGTCGAATGGAACGCCCGCAAAAAGCGGAGCTGAGCATCAAGTGAGAGGCGACCCCGCTCAACCGAACGAGAATAGCCATTCAATTGATGACACCAAGATTGAACAAGACCGAAGCAAGCTTCTTCACGTGATGAATACACCATCCGCTGATCCTGCGGAACTGTCCTTGGAGTACATCGAGCGATGCATCAAGAAGGACCAAGACGGCAAACTGATGAAACTTGGATCGGGTGCCTATGGTGATGTTTTCTTGGCGGAAGATTGTCGCCTGCCAAAGAAGTTCGCGGTGAAAATGATTAATCCTACGAAACATGATCAGGATACCATTGAGGACATACGCAAAAGCTTTCAGACGGAACTGTCGGTAAGTTTGGTATTGAGTGTTTCCTTGACACACCAGGTTCAATCATATCTTTTCACGAAAACGGACACCTTCTCAATGCGCATTTCGTTTAACATAAAACAGACTTTAAAGCGATTCAGGCATCCCAACATTATTGTCTTGTACGGCTACAGTTTAAATCCCAGCAGTACGCAGCAGTGCTTGGTGTATGAATACGCCGCAAATGGCTCGCTCGCTGACTTCCTTCATCACCACGGCAAGACAGCCCGCCTGTCTGCAGATATTCGATTGTCGATCATGTTCGAATTGGCGAGAGCGGTTCACTTCTTACACACGGGTGGGTGCAAGGTGTTAGGCAAGGGTTGGAAAGTGTTTCATCGTGATATCAAGAGTGCCAACATTTGTCTGGCGGAAGATTTTTCCCCCCGGCTGATTGATTGTGGGCTGGCCAAATTTGTACGTGATTCCAACGCTACTCCGGGGGCTGTCACGCTGAAGAGCACAAATCGAAACGGCACGTTTGGAACCCCTGGATACATGTGCCCAGAGTATGCGCTGAAGAGTGCTAAAGGGCGTCAATGTTCCTACATCGCCGCCTGTGATGTGTATTCCATTGGTGTTGTCATGGTTGAGCTAGTTTTGGGCTCCTTGACGGGAGGGCAATCGACGCAAAATGACTCTCAATTCCTTGACGTGTATGAGAAGTATGTCATGAACGACCATCATGAGCTGATTGTTGATGGATGTGAAAAGCTCAAGCATGATGCTGATCCCACCATCATCTGGAATCCGGTCGCTATAGAACTAGTTTGCAAGGCTGCTGTACAGTGCATGGCTCCTGTCTCTGGAAAAAGGTTGTGCACGAAGGACCTCCTAGGAGAGCTGAACCGTGCCATTCAGATAAACGCCGGTCTAAGGAGTTCCGAGCCGGAGGGTGCAGCTGGTAGTGGCTGCCCCTGTGATGTATGCAATCGAAAATGTGCCAGTATGAAATGTAGCAAGGGTCACGCACTGTGCTCCAGCTGTATCGAGAACTCTCTTTTGAATGCCCCCCGTCCTGGCGTTGGCAGATGCCCACTCATGTGCCTGTTCAATGAGTGCTCGGTCGTTTTGCAAGACGAGGATCTTTGTCGAAACATAAATGTTGGGTTATTCATCCAATACATTTTGAATCGAGAAAGTGACAGTCCTGCATCCACGTCGAATGACATTCCTGAATTGCTGAAGGACTTGATAATTCGTGTCGACGCAGGACAAAAGGGCATCAAATAGGGTTTCGACGAAATCCATGCGGGACAGAAGGGCATCAAAAAGGTTTTGGATGACGTCCATGCATGGCAGAAGAAGTTGGCAACAGGAATGAACTGGGCATTGGGAGCGTTGTCCTCGCTCACTGCAAACGAATTCCAGGAGTGCCCGAATCTTGTTTTGATGACCCCAAGCTCGGTTGAAGAGAAGGACTGGAGTAATCCCAAGAACTGGGTCAAGTGGGCTGGGAAGCAACAGTTCAGGGTCGTGTTCTTCTGTGCCCACTCCCATCAACCAGGCCATGATGAAGCCTTTGAGATCTCGGTGACGCGAGAATGGATCGTCAAGGCTGCACCATGGCTCATAAGGTGTCTCCAGTTGTTGACGTGCATCGCCAAAGTCAAAAAAATTCCATTCCCAATCCCAATCCCAAGTTCTTCAGTTTTGGATCAATGCAAAAGATTGAATGAATTTTACGATTCGTTGAAAGAAGAAGGAATGCAGGGTCCAATGAAGACTTTTGAGGGTGAAGCATTCAATGTGATTGCAAAAAAGGCCAAGGCCAAGGAGAATCGATTGCAGTGGGCCGATCACATGGTTTGTGTTCTCGATGAGAACGGAGCGCCAATTTGGGTGAAAGGTGAATACAAGGGATTCTACCAGGTATCGTCGTCGGGATTGGTTGAAATATGAGCATAAGCAACCAGTTGTTGAGAAACCCACCGACTCCCTTCTGAGTTTTGAAGCCAAAAGACACGGAAACGTCATCACTCCAGTCAACGCATGTGCCAGTTTAAGTATGAGTAGTATTATGTTCATCGATTTCCAACACAGTCCCTTCTCAAGTTCAGCAATTCAAAAAACAACATATTCTGCCGGTAGTATTATTCAATCACATGATCGGGGTGAGTCGCCACCGCTCTACCGGTACCTTGGGTGACAAGAAGTACTGAGTAATTGCTGTTTGCTGCACTGGAGTGATGGTGGCGATGCTATTTGGTGTTTCGCGACAAGGCTGTGACATCAAAGATAATACAGGATTGCTACAGTACCGGCATATTGATGTGCACGGCAGGATTCTCCGTACAACCGGTTCGTAGGATTCTACGATCACGGGGTTTGTACTTTACAGGACGTGCCACACTGGTGAGAGTATGCATACGAATGGACAGCGCAGGAAGGTCCGGCCCAAGCACGTTCCAGCCGTTATTTGTGAAATCGATGAGCGCTGACGCCAGCCGTCCTCCGATTGGCGTGATGCGACAATTTTAGCCATCTTGTTGATCCAACCGAGCCGGCAAGGTCTTTCTTTGTCAGCAATTTTTTCAGTCTGTCAGCAAATTCTGTAAGCAAATTCTTCGTGTCAGCAAATTTTGTCAGCAAATTTTTGCTGTCAGCAAATCAGATTGTCGTAAGCAAATTGTGTCAGCAATCAGCAAATTTGATTGTCGTAAGCAAATTGTATCAGCAATTCAGCAAATGCTCCTTAAAAGAAAACGTAGTCTTGGATTCCCATGTCCACGGCGACATAAACTAATGTTCTACTATGAAAGCCAATTCTAAACAATTATTTTTGCTGACGAAGCAAATCGATTCACTAAGCAATTTTTTGCTGAATCAGCAAATCGATTCTCCGTAAGCAATATTTTTGCTGATTCAGAAAATTTGCTTTTCAGTAAGCAAATGCTTTCGTAAGCAAATTGTTTAAGCAATTTATTCTGTCAGCAAATTTGTCTTCCTGTAAGCAAATTTCTTTGCAGACGCCAGCTGCACTATAATCACGCCGGCATATCCAGTTTTACACCAGCCAGACATTGAACGGATCCGATTTCTCCTCCGGCCGGCGCGTTTCTTCTTCATTCACGATTCAGTACCTATGTGCCGGACCTTCCAGAGCCAACCCATCATGGCGCACAATTCTCCTATCTTGTACGGTCGCACCGCGGTGCCAGGCGCGGCATCCTTCCACTTGTTTGGATTCGTGACAACGATGGTTGGACTGTAATAAACACTGAACACTCGTCAAGGCATAATTGGATCGAATGGCCAGCAACCTGGAAGTGTCAAGTCACGTTCAGTCAGACAACTCCCACTTGTTCTTTACTACAACTGCTTGGTTGTTCCATGTCACCTGTAGAGACGAAGCCTCTCTCATTTCACATGTCGCATGTACTACATATGCATATACCGGTAGACGTGACTCGTAACTCAGGATCGAGATCCTTCGACAAAAGTCATTGAAATTGGCACATTATGGAATCGATGATTTGTCGTTATGCCACCAACGCACCACCAACTTGGGATGGCAGCAATGGATCATGGGCCGCTCCGCCACAAAGTTGTACAAAATGCCATTCTACTTGACTGAAAAAGGCAAAGTTGACCGTGCGGGGGGTCTCAACGTGGAGATGCAGCATTGCTTTGGATCAGAACTAGCTATTGGAAGTAGAGCAGGTTTGTCATTGGTCGGTTATTGACATTGACATACATTGGCTGTTATACGAGGAAGGTGTCCGGGAGATCTACCGGTAGACAATTTGATTTATAGTCAAGGGGTTCTTCATATGACGGGCTGCGTTATCCATCATGACAAACGTTGCTTTTGGTGACAAGCTGCCACATGGGTGATTTTATCGTCACTAGACTTCATTATTAAATCTTCCGTCGCATGGCCAATTCCTTTGTGTTACAGATACACAGACATTCCTCGCGACGAGGATAATGCATGAGCACGTGACGTTTTCTACAATTCTCGGCAAGAGATTTGGAACGACAAGCACATGTGTGCTCGACCTGTGATCCCAATCTGTCAGTGCCTACAGGGAAATCAAACTCCCTTTATCCAATCTGCGCCTTTGCGTCTACTTCTCTCTTCTGTCTCGCGGCGACGCAAACAAAACTTGGTGTATTCCTCCAGACATAGTGCAATCTCATACATCTCTCTCTCTCTTGCGGGCGACATCAAGCGCAGTTGACCATTCATTATTCTTTAAAATCACATCGACAGCGACATCGTCGTATTTCAACAACATGGAGACAGCGTCAAATCTGCCTTGGCGACACGCCTACATCAGGAATGTGTAACCAATTTCATCTTGAACAAGCACATCCACTGCCCGATTTTGCAGCAACTCGCCAACAACATCCCAATACTCATATTTGATCGCCCATAACAAGGCGGTCCGACCATGTCGATTTCTGGCGTTCACGTCCACCTTACACCAAGATAGGTCATGCCAATAAGCTGAGCGGATATCCATTAAGTAACGGGCGTAGCCATTCAGGCTTCTGGCATTCACGTTCACCATGTCGTGGTCCAGCAACTGGCGAACAACGCTCCAATGGCCCTTGGCGCAGGCGATGATGAGGCTTGTGTCGTTGTAATCATCACTGGCATTCACATCGATCTTGTTTCGTGTTTTAGCATCTCCTGAACAACATCGCAGTGGCCATTCCTACATGAGTAACTGAGGGCTGTTTGTTCCTATCCAACTCTCGCATTGATAACCACCTTCTCGTGCTTTAGAATCTCGCAAACAATATCCAAACGGTCTGCTTGAAACGCGTTAATGAGGGGTGTTTGCCCCCATACATCTCTCACATTCACATCCACCAAATCGTGTTTCATTAACTCGCATACAGAACACCAACAATGAGGGCATCGGAGCGAATGTCGCCAATGCCGTGACCGGCATATTCCTTGCCGTGTTTCATCAACTCATGAAAGATATCCAAAGTAGAACCTACCCTTAGAGGCATCGTGGTACCATCTTCTGCTTTGAACTACAACCGTTTGACACATCATCATTTCGCGAACCACATCCAAGTGACCATAATAGCATGCCCACTCAAGGGCATTCCAACCAAATAAAACCTGACGCAACGACATACACCTTGTCCTCTTGCAACAATGCACGAACCACATGCGAATGACCGAGTACACTTGCCAGTGTAAGGGCTGTCTCGGCATTTTTAGTACTTGCATTGACATCCAAATCAATGTGTCTCAACAATTGACAAACGACATCACCATGCCCCTGTGAGCTAGCCACGAGAAGGGCGGTGCTGCAATCCTCGTTCCTGGCATTGACATGCACCCTTGTCATGATTCAGCAATTCACGAACAACGTCACACTGGCCCACGGAGCTTGGCGTTATGACGCCTGTGTTGCCATCATATTCATCTCTTGCATTCAGATCCAACTCTTTCATTTTTCAGCAACTCACGCAGTTCATCCAAGCGGACCATTGCGGCTGGCATCCATGAAAGCTTTGCTGACATTGCGACTTGTTTGAAGGTGCGAACTTGTCACGCTGCCCATTAACGAGTTTAAGGAAGGATACCATGATCAAGAGACAACGCTGTTTCTCTATTGAAGAATTTATGGGCGTTGCGATGTCAAGGTATGAGAATGTGGTGATGTCGCGATTCGTTGTGAACTAAAGCGGCAGGACAAGGGGATTCTGCGGTAAACGACTATCCTTAGGCGAATCCTTATCTTGCGACGAAAAACCATTACCAAAATGCGATTTAATAGAAACCTAATAAAATCGCACGTCATTTTCGTTCTTGTGATTTTGTTACCCTTAGGCAGTGTCCGGACAAGAAAAACTTGGCACCAAGGGTTTCGAAGTTTCGAAGTGCTCGAACTAATCGACTCGTGATTCAACTTCGATTTCTGAGTTAGTGGGACTCGTCTTTCGCGACTTCTCGATTCGAACCTAACGAAAGCCTTTTATCCAAGTTTGCAATGCCAAGTTTCATATCCTATTAAAGTGCTTGGTTTTTGACCACTCATTTCAAGAGTAGAAATTCTGCTGCACTTGAATCAGATCCACCCTATGTAGCGAAAGGTACGAGAACAGTGCACAAGATTCTTCTTCATTTGCTTGTTCATTCTACCGGTGGTGATGACAATGTGAATCCAAGGTGCTTCATCAAATCCGAGAGGCTTGATTCATCATTGTTGCAGTGGATATTGAAGAGGAGACCTACGCCGAGGCAATGCATATTTGAAGTTACTGTGTTACCTTGTTTGTTAGGACTTCGGCTCGAGTACCACCGCCAGCAATGCGGCCATCGCGATTAGATTGTCGGTTCTCTCTCAAGAATCCCTTCCAGCAACTTTGGTATAAGCATTCATCCAACAAAAGCCTTTATTATATTGCAGACACCAATGCTCCAAACGTTGAGCGCTCTGTCGCTCCGAGTGATTTTACGACTGTCATCGTAATGTTACGACTGTCATCGTGTGCATACGTTCAAGAACATCCCAACGAGGTGGTCCAATAAAATTGCGACAAGGAACGACTATGAGGGAGAAACGGATGAGGAATCAATCACATCTGTCAGATTTGTGATTGTCTAGTCGGAGCGGGTTTGCGGAGAGACAAATGCTCTGAGTACTGTGGAAACTTGTCAAGATCATCTACCATAAAGTATATGGTGTATGTGTTGAAGAACATCTCTTGACAATCGACGAATCATTGAAGGAAGGCTTTAACTAACACTTCTAGCAGCTACCAAACCCTGAGCATAGCTAGTACTTCATGTTACGGCTCTGCTGTTGCACAGCATTTCATTTGTTTGCATGTGCGATGTGCGGCGAACAACGAAGTGAAGTAGATGAGCATAGACGTTGCTACTGCTGTACGACGTACCATACTACCGGCTATTGGTAGATGACTATCAATGCATTGCGTATACGAAACCATGTTGTACATGGTGCATGTACTGACATTACTGACTACTCACGATAGACCTACTTCGACTGGTCGTAATGGAAACTTGGGAGTTCGAACTTGGAAACTTCGATCGGACCTTTTCTTGTCCGGACGACACTCTGGGACAAGAAAATCGAGGATGAAATTATCTGGTTATGCGCCCTTGGAACTTCGTACGAAGTTTTGTTGTCCGGACACTGCCTTAACCGTAAACTGTAACGAAAACGGTATTCGAAGTAGTCAAAACGGAATCTTGGTTTGCTGCGTCGTCCAGATCGGACATAGCATGACATGTCGCACGTCAGGTACAAGTTACAAGTACGACAAATCCAGATCATCAGCAAATGACGATTCCGGCGCCTTTTTCAACACGCCACCATCGGCAGTGCTGTCGTCTTGTGAACGAGGACGCGGGAGTAGCTACTATACTGATGAATACATGTACAGTGTAGTAGTAAAAGCAAAGCACAGGAGGCCGTATCATATCATAGAATTGTCATCGCAAACGAGGTTGTATGCTGACATACAGTGTAGATTTGTTCTGTCGTACCGGCACTAGCTACCGGTAGTAGTATTTGTATGTACTTGCCTACTGTAGTCTGCAAGAACTCTGTCAGCCAATCAGCAACCTTCACTTTTATGTGTCGCGAGGGAACATGGAATTTAAGTGCACTGTGGTCCATTTCGGTCGGCCAACCGAAATTTACTTAATTTCGGTTGCGAATAGGTTATGATTACAGAGACAACCAAAATGGCAAAAGCTTCATAACCCGTTAGGGAGAAAAGGGGGCCCATGGTAAGGGTTGATTTTCGTGACAACCAAAACCAAAATGACCCAAGACTCGTTTTGGTTTTGGTTTTGGTTTTGGTGGCAAGATAAGGATTGGCCTTAGAGTCGATTGAATCATATTGTCAATCAGGATGACATGTCTGGAGTTGTCGAACAAACTTGTCGTACCAGTACAGGTACTACTGGTATTACATTGTAACTCATACCACAGCTGAATACTTGTACCTGGTACTGGAAACTGGAAACAGTCAATTAAACCACTTCACTAGAGACCATTCGAGAATTAATTCGGTGTTTCGATCCAGCCGGCCTGGCGTTATATGTCCGTTTTACTCTAGAATTTTGAATTGACAGACAAGTATACTCTGCCCAGGAGTATTTAACGGTCCAGTGCATTTTTCAAGGCGCCGTAACTTGACGAATTCGCCGAAGTTAGCAACAGGCGTGCACTATGGTGCAGAGACGAGAATTTCAAACCCAGCCCACCCAAACCCACGGCCCACCCAAACCCATTGGGTTAAGGGTGGGTTTTGGGTGAGCTCAGGATTTCATGGGTGGGTCTGGGTGGGCTGGCAAATCATAGCAAAAAATGACAGTAGATGTTTGCTACCGGTAGTAGTAGAACCATCTACTCCAGTACTAACTACTGGGTTTGGGTGGGTTTGGGTAGGTCTTGGTGGATCGTATGGGTTCTGGGTGGTTTTGGGCTGGTACTTCCGTGAGCGTAGCTTTACTTGGGTACCCATGGGTTTGATATTTTCAGAAATTCCCGTCTCTGCTATGGTGTCTCTGGTATGGCAAGGAATGACATAGTGCACGCCTGTTACTAACTTCTTATTTTTGACGAAGTTCACACTGACAGCAACAGCATCACATCGACAGGAAAACTCAAGGCATAAAATTTTGCAAGTCAAGAATACTTAAACAAAATTTATTTTTACTTATCCAACATTTTTAAATTATTGATTCGCATTGATAAAGTATGAACATGAAAAAGAGGCGTTAAACTCTGAAATGGCAGGCGTGAAAATGTGACTCATAACCAAAAATCAAAACATCGAATTTATGCCCGAATGGTCTCTAGTGTTTCCTATTATTCGAACTCAAGCCCAAACGTCCATTCTTTCATGAGCATTGGGCACTTGTGCCGAAGATATTGGTAAACAACACACCTTGCGTTTGCGTGACAGCATCAGCCATCAGTCACGCTCAACCAACAGTATGAGCCATAGTCTTGATTCAGCATTGATTCGGTATGCCAAAGATGGTAATGTCGACAAGGTCCGTGACCTCTTGCACAGAGGTGCGAATGGGAACGCCAAAGCACTAGATGAAGATGGCCATGACTGGACAGCTCTCATGTGGGCTAGCGATAAGGGCCATATGGAAGTGGTTTGTGTTCTCTTGAATCACGCAGAGGTGGATGTGAATATCAAAGGTGCATTCGGCCTCACAGCTCTCGCGCATGCAAGCGGGAATGGAAATTTGGAAGTGGTTCGTGCTTTATTGAATCACAATGGGGTGGATGTGAATATCAAGGATAAGTATGGAAGGACAGCTCTAACGCATGCAATCTTTAGTGGCCATTTGGAAGTGGAAAGTTTTTCATCGCGACATCAAGAGTGCCAACATTTGTCTGGCGGAAGATTTCACCCCCCGGTTGATTGATTGTGGGCTCGCCAAGTTTGTATCTGACGACAACTCCAGGGCCACTCCGGGGTCGTCAACAGGCACTTTGCAGAGCACAACTGGCGGGTTTGCATTTGGAACTCCTGGGTACATGTGCCCAGTCTATGTCAAGAAGAAGGGTGCAGGGCATCCACGTCCCTACATCGCAGCCTATGATGTATATTCCATTTCTTGATGTCTTTGAGAATTACGTCCAGGGTGAGCGTTCACATCACCGGATTGTCGATGGATGGGACAAGCTTAAGCGTGATGCAGATCCCACCGTAAAGTGGAATCCAGGCGCTCTTGAAATTGTATGTAAGGCTACGATTCAGTGCATGTAGCCTTTCCCTGACGAACGGTTGAGCACGGAGGACCTCCTCGATAAGCTCAGAGATGCAATCCTTTTGATTACAAACGCAGGCATTCAGCTTCCGGATGCAGCGAGTGCAGTAGACAGCGGTCCATACTTTCTTATTTGCAACACCAATCGTACAGAGATAAGGTACAGTGGCGAAGGTCACGCGCTGTGTACGGTTTGCATCCTGGACAAACTTGGTCATGAGAACGGAAGCCAACTTTCATGCCTTATCAATGAGTATTCCGCCTGGGAATAGCCTAGAGCCCTAACATATGCATGTCATTATATTATACTCATGTGTATGCAAATACTAGAGTTGGTCGAAGCTCAGTGACAAGGGCCAGCCACCATAAGGAAATTATGCAGTCTATATAAAGACCTACGGCACAAGCGATCGAGGCACATTTTCGATGCCTTGGATTAATGCACGCTACGATTTGATGGATCGTGAGAAACAAGGTTCGGTTCTATCAGCTATCACAAGACCTCGCCATGCAAAGATCCGGAAGGAGGAAGTGATCGGTTGGCACAATTCTCATCACGAACGCTGTGGAGGATCCTTCGGTCCCTACTATTACGACGGGCGTCTCTTCAGCGTAGCGCACGCACAGGTTTGGAAAGGCTTAGTGTCATCAGCTCCAGCATTCATCTATAATTCGGTGCGGGCCTTTATGAGATCCGAGGGATTTTTTTCAGCTCGCTGTCACGAGGCTGGAAGGTCCAACAGGATTTTGTGAGTGAGGACAGAGAAACGCCCAACCGCCATGCCACACCAGCAATGGGAACGGCCTTTGGCAGTGTCAACAGAAAGTACTGACGTCTCTCATTGTTAGTGTTAATCTCTTAATCCAATTCAACATCATCATCGTCGTAAATACCGCCACGCTCATTGTGGTGTTTCGGATGCAGCAAGTCGCCGCGAACGAGAACCTCCGGTAAATTATTGCTTTCGACATTGTTCCATGATATCTGAAACAAAGCCATATTACTGGACCCTGTAGCTGAATAGCGCCTTCGTATAGCTGTACGTCTTTTACTTTCCATTGTTCCCAGATAGTCCTTGGGACTGCATTCCTAGGAAGTCGAAATCTAAGCGACGCTGTACTTGTAGTCCCGAATCTTTATACCAATACAATCCATAAGACTTTCCGTATCCACCAATCGTAGTCCGAAAAGCAGTTGGCTCAAAAGAATTGGTGGCGACGGGAGTCTTTGTTGTTCTTGAAGCTCCTGTGGATCCCTCTTGCACTGCAGAAGGGTTAGCCGTGTCGTCCTCAAGGCTAGGCAGTACTAGTAGTCGCAGTGTTATTGCACTCTTTGGGTATTCCGTTGCAGTGTAGCCGGCATCCACCTCTCGATAGCTTCAACCCAGAACTCAGCATTCCGCTTCCAAGCTTCTGGCTTCTTCCTGAAAAGAAATATAAAGGCTCGGCAACAGCGTTTTCTCATTGAAAGGCAAGGTGGAAGTGTATGTATCAAGTCTCACTACCCCCTCGCTCATGATGAAAAAAGTACCAGCAACTTGCACTTCAGTACCTCTTTGTTGGAGCTTAACGGCAGCATCCACTGCGAATAACACGAGCATGACTGTGGAGATACATGTATCATATACACGCTTCGATACAATACACTCGGAGTGAAAATGCGGGGTCGAAATTGCGCGAGCACATGTCAATGGAATTGGGGTTTGATCTGTGGAGGCACGGCGTGGTTTCGTTTTCGGGGTGGTGCTCGTGCGTCGTGTTCCCAAAGTTGTGGCTCGGTCGTAATCGTTGCTTGTTGATTATCGTATTACGCTGTGGCACGTCGTGTTTATAAGTCATATCTGTGCTCCGTTGAGTTGATGTTAATTCATTCTGCGCAGACATTTTTTTCAATTCCGCTTCCCAGCCTTTGGGAACAATGACATTATAACGCACCAACAACGCATATTTGGTGTTGGAGAAAAGGTTGTCCGTGTCATACAATGGCGAATGTGTATGTAATTGTTTGCTTTGGCTAGCCCCGTTCCTCCTTCTCGCACCAAAAGAACTGTTTGCTGTTATGGAGTTCTCCTATGGAACACTGTCTCCATCGTCGTCGATCGTTATTACTCATTACAAGCCCACATCAGTTCAGTTGGCAGTTCAGCCACGTGCACGTATACCCACAGACTGCATACGTAATAAACGAGTATACTCGTACTCGTATGATACATGCGGACCCGTACTCTCCCTGTGGAAATTGCGTACAAAGGACAAGTCATCTCCTCCCATTATGTAAGAAATCTTCGTACGGAAATCTCCCTTGATCGACATCGCACATTTTTGAAGCGCAAGTATAAATGGTCGGACCGCAGTTGGGAGGACATTGCATGGGATTCCTTTCATCTCTGTGGGGACCGCACTTCACCGACGAATACGGCGTTTCGCTCAAAACTTGTGCACAATTGGCTTCACTTGGGTACCCGACGAGCTAAGCAAAGCAAAACTCCTTCCGATCATGTATCTACATGCCCCATCTGTGACGATGCTGAAGACTTCCAACACTTTCTTACGTGTCCCTCCCCACGTGCTCTTCGTATCCGTTATGACGCTACGTCCGTGCTTCGCAAACAACTGGGCAAGACTCCAGGCACAACGGCCCTATACCGTGCTATCCAAGCATGGACAGCTGCGCCGGATGAACCTGTTCAAATTAGTCCTGGGGCCCGAACCTATGCGACCTCGGTAGACGATGCGATCACCAGTCAAACAAGTTGGATGGACGCATCTGTTCCGCGGATTTGTTAGTACCGCGTGGGGCTGTCTATTCGCACTCTGACACAACTCCGCTGGAAGTTAGGTACACCGTGTGGCCATTCCTCGTCTGGCTAAGGTCATCGGCGCACTGCAGGACTACTCTTTTGCCCTATGGATTGGACGGAATACAATTCTTCATGAACAGAGTCAGCACAGCATGGCCATTGTCCATGCTCAGTTGAATCATGATATCACTCAGATGTAATCTCAGCCCGAGTCTCAGATCACCTTCGGAGTTACTTTAGTCGCCCGTTGGAATCTCGCTTGCTCAATCCCCTTGCCAACGCCTACGCGCTGGTTACGCCTTGTTCGGTTAGCGACATCCCATGCATCTTCCACGGGCTCGAGTCAACAGCTGATATCTTTATACTTTCCGTTTGTGGAGGCTGACAGTGCACATCCTGCTCCACCGTCTCCTCTTCCTACCAAGGGATCGGAAGGGTCAGACAAGGCCTGCTCCTCAACTACATCTCCGGTCCGACAACAATCCACGATACTGTCCTACTTCATCAGTGCTACTGGCCACAACTCGTCAAGTACTATCTGTGCGTCTCCGCTACTCCCAACATCTCCAGTATGTACTGTACCGCCTTCACGGCTTCCTACCGATGGCTCCCGCCAATCTGCTTCCGACATGACTGCTTCAATCCAAGTATGAGTAGCCATCTTTTGAAAAACCGGTCTCCGGTTTCACAATGTTCCCTCAGTCCCTAACCAATTCGCCCGCCAAAACTGGCCAGCACCATGAAATGCCGCCGCCTAGAGATAGACGTCTGATAAACATGGCTAGAAGAGATTAGTATATGATACACGGTAGACCTAGTACGAGTATATACTTCTACTGTTGTAGCCTCGTGCATGTTGCGTACGAGTACCAATTACCAATACACATTTGTTTAATACTGACTACTGTGGTACTGGTTACTATAACACAATTCGCAAGAGGTGTCAACGCGGCGTCAGGATACGATTCGGATTTCTCCAGACGTATCTAATCTCGCACTTATAATACTTTTGTGTTCTTGTTTTATATCCTCTGTTGCATCCTTTGTTCCTTTTACTATCGTAAGTATATCGTTCCATCCAGATTTATTCACATTCAATTGCGATGATAAGAAAAATTCGGGTCTCTTCTGGTCTTGTGAATCTGTGAAGAAGTCAAACTGAAAATCTGCCGCCATTAGGCACGTTTTGCAGACCAGCATTGCAGCTCAAAGCACAGCACATTTGTAAGAATTAGAGAAGCTGCCTACCGGTAGTACTCCGCTATGAATCTTGATAAAGAATTGATTGAAAATGCTGAAGAGGGGAATCTCGACAAGGTTCGTGACCTTTTGCGAAGAGGGGCAAACGTGAATGCCAAAAATGGATGGGGCCGTACAGCTCTCATCTGTGCAAGCTACGATGGCCATTTGGAAGTGGTTCGTGCTTTATTAATGCACAACGGAGTGGATGTGAATATCCAGAATAATGGAGGCAACACAGCTCTCATCTATGCAAGCGAAAAGGGTCATTTGGAAGTGGTTCGTATGTTATTGAATCACAAAGGAGTGGATGTCAATATCAAGAATAATGATGGTGAAACAGCTCTCATAGGCACAAGCAGACAAGGCCATTCGGAAGTGGTTCGTGCTTTATTAATGCACAACGGAGTGGATGTGAATATCCAGAATGAGTATGGCAGTACAGCTCTCATCATGGCAAGCTGGAATGGTCATTTTGAAGTGGCTCGTGCATTATTGAATCACGATGGAGTGGATGTGAATATCAAGGATTTTAATGGCAAAACAGCTCTTGACGTTGCTCGCAAGAAGAACAATGATGATGTCGCAGGTCTCTTGGAGGAACACAAAGAGCGAAACCCGCACAAGAAACCTGAAGCTGAAACCCCACCACCGGAAGAGAAGCGCCCTTCCAGCACTGATGTGGCGTTGGAGAAGGACCATGAGCTGCTTCTTCATGTGATGAATACAAGCTCCGCTGATCCTGTGGAACTGTCCTTGGGAGTACATCGAACAATGCGTCAAGAAGGACCACAAACTTGGATCGGGTGCCTATGGTGATGTTTTCTTGGCGGAAGATAGTCGTCTGCCAAAGAAATTCGCAGTGAAGATGATTCGTACTAATACTAAATGCAATGAGGCCGACATCAAGGAAATGCGCAGAAGCTTTCAGAGAGAACTTTCGGTAAGTTCTGTATGGAATGTCATCTTAACGCACAGGCAGTAGTCATCCCTTTTCAAAAACGGTGATTTCTAACTGCGCATTTTGTACACCTTTTCAGACCCTTAAGAGATTCCGGCATCCCAACATTATTGTCTTGTATGGCTACAGTTTAACTGCCAATAGTACACAGCAGTGCTTGGTGTACGAATACGCTGCCAATGGCTCACTGGCGGGCTTCTTCACTGATAATGGTAACAGAGCCTGCCTGTCGGCAGATACTCGATTGTCCATCATGTACCAATTGGTGACAGCGGTTCACTTCTTACACGCTGGTGGATGCAAGGTGGAAGGCAAAGGTTGGAAAGTGTTTCATCGCGACATCAAGAGTGCCAATGTTTGCCTGGTGGACGATTTCACCCCCCGCCTGATTGATTGTGGACTCGCCAAATTTGTACCAGACGACAAGTCCAGCGCGACTCCCGGGGTCGTCCACAGTCGCTTTGCAGAGCACAGCTGGCGGGTTTGCATTTGGAACTCCTGGGTACATGTGCCCATTCTATGTCAAGAAGAAGGGTGCAGGGAATCCATGTCCCTATATCGCAGCCTATGATGTGTATTCCATTGGTGTCGTCTTGGTGGAGCTAATTTTGGGATGCTTGAATGCAACGCCATCGACGCGATTGCGCACTCCATCCCTTGACGTCTTTGAGATGTACGTCCAAGAAGGGCGTACTTATTGTCGGATAGTCGATGGATGGGAGAAGCTCAAGCGCGATGCAGATCCCACCATAACGTGGAATCCAGACGCTCTTGAAATTGCATGTAGGGCTGCTATTCAGTGCATGGATCCTTTTCCTGAATGACGGTTGAGCACAAAGGACCTCCTCGATACGCTGAGCGATGCAATCCTTTTGAATAATAATGCAGGCATTCAGCATCCCGAAGCGATGCGTGCTGTAAAGAGCGGTCCGCGCTGTGATATTTGCAACGACTATCGTACGGATATGAAGTGCTCCGAAGGCCACGCGCTGTGTACAATTTGCATCAAAGGCAAGCTCGGTGATTACAGTGGGTGCCAACTTTTGTGCCTGATCAAGGAGTGCTCAAGCAAAGTACAAGACACTGATCTTTATGGACGCATTCCAATTGAGATGTACAATCGGTACGTCAAGAAACGAGCTATGAGTCAGATATGAGACAAATGTAACCTCCGATTAAATTTGCAATTCGCTGGTTCCCAATCCCAATTTGTCGTCGATGTGCATGGCATCAAAGAGGGCATGTAGAAGGCGGTGGAAGGGATGGACGACGTCAAAAGGACGGCGATGAAAGAAATGTCGCAGAGACAGCTGCAGATGCTACTGGGGTTGGCAGAAGGAGTGGACCGGTCACTGGCAGCATTAGCGCTACTGGCAGCGGATCAGTTCAAGGTGTCACGAATAAGCGCAGAGATTTGATCAGTCTGAATACCAACGCTGGCATTCAGCATCCAGCGGCGATGAGTGCAGTTGACAGCGGCCCCTCCTGTCTTGTTTGCAAGGAATCTCGTATGGAGAAGTGCAGCGAAGGGCATGCGGTGTGCACAGCTTGTATCGTGGACAAGCTCGGTGATGACAAAGGATGCCAACTTTTGTGCTTGTTCAAGGAGTGCTAAAGCAAAATTAAAGCCGAAGTTCTTTATCAACGCATTCTTCATGAGACATACGATGGGTACGGTTAAAACGAGGCGACCAGACTTGTTTGGCCGAATGTCTTGTTTGCAAGGAATATCGTACAGATATCAAGTGCAGCGAAGGTCATGCGCTGTACACAGCTTGTATCGTGGACAAGCTTGGCGATGACAAAGGATGCCAACTTTTGTGCCTATCTTTATCAACGCATTCGTCGTGAGACGTACGATCACGACCAAACGAAGTTGGACGAATGTCTCCGCCTACTGTATCTGGTCAGATCTGATTTAGATGTGGTTCGTGTTGGTGTTGAACACACAAACGAGTTGCTGCAGAAGCAGCAGCAGATGCTACAGAGATTGGACATGGAAATGAACCGATCATTGACAGCATTAGCGTTCCTGTCATCGAATCAGTTCAAGGAGTGCCCGAATCTGGTTTGGTTGAATCCCATCTCGGTTGAGAAGAAGGACCGTTACACTCCCAAGAAGTGGATCAGGGACAAAGTGCTGCAAAAATACAGCGTCGTCTTCATCTGCGCACACTCGGGTGAGCCAGGGCACGAAGCCTTTGAGATCGCGGTGCCTCGAAGATGGATTGCGAAAGTTGCACCTTGGCTGAAATTGTGCCTCCAGGCAATCAAAGCCATCGCCAACTCTCAAGCTCTTCCGTTCCCAATCCCAAACCTTCCGTTTCTTATACAAAACGAAGTGCTGAAGACTTTTCTCGATTCTGCGGTTGAAAAGGCATCGACCGCAGTCTTGGCACACTGTGAGGCTCTCCTTGAGAATGGCACCATGTCAACAATCGAAGCTTCTGGTCAAATGCAGACACTGGCAGGAGAGTCATTGAAATTCATCGCAGAAAAGGCCAGAGCGAATACAAACTGGAAAGCAAGCATGGTTCCTGTCTGTCGTCACAACGGTACACCCATTTGGGTGAAGAGTACTTATGAGGCTCATTATGAAGTGTGAACACGTGATGCGCATTTGATGTGTCAAGGATGCAAGTAGGTCAAATACTTTTTCCTTGCACAGCACATCAGAGTTGTGTCCCAGCGCCCGGCCTTGAGCCCTTACTATTTGTGAAGCGTGGAACAGTGTGTCTGCATGTTATTCATATTAAAAGTCTTTTTAAATATTAAGTAGCAACAGTTTTAGGAAACGAAACGTTCTGTCGTATATTACGATGAAAACAATGCTGGTGGCGACGATAACAACAGCGCTTATGACCGTGGCGCTTCTTCTGGCTTTGACAATCTCGACAATGGAGCATTCGTGAAAAAAGACGAGGACGACGCCAATGAAGATTATTGGGACAAGCGCTGAAGGATTCTCTATCTTTTGCTGTCAGCAAATGTAGTATTGGCCATGGGGCCTGGAAGGCTGTTGGATCCTGGTCGCAGATGTCTCCTCACTCATCATGGAATGACGAATGCCATGTTGGGGAATGCAAGCTGAAGGCGACATGAGTTATCACCAACGAATTGGACGCAAAAGACCGCAGTGAACGGGGAACCATTCAATTGTGATCCGTTTGAACCCTGGCAATGATTGGCTACTTCACTCTCTACATCGGTTCTTGGCGAGCACTCGCAACGGTTCTTGTTTTTCTTTCGCAAGTACAATGTAGCGACAGTGGTTGTGTAGCTCTCCGCCATTCCTAGCGCACGTGATGGCCATTCATAAGACCCAACCATTTTTTCGCCGCTTTTCATCTCGCTGAGTTCCAGCTTTCAGTACCTCCAGTCACACGACCGGTAGAATTCTTTTGTCAATCTGCGGTTGTAGCATTCCGCTTCCAAGACTCTGGGAACGATATCACAAGCAGGTGTAAAGATGTAACGTCGACCCGACCATGGCATGGAATGATCTCTCATGCCCAGAGTCCACAGATTGGCGTCGGGTGTTGTGGGAGAAAGATCCTTGGCAACTTGTCCTTATCCACTGCTGTGGCCCAGAATCTTGTGCTGACAACCCTTGCGCGCTGTATTCGGCGACTCTACCGCCGCAGTTGCGACGCGCGACGAACCTTGAAAGAACATTTGATTATTATCGCTGCATGCCTTTTCGACCGCTTGTACTCCTTTGTACGACAAGGGCATGGCATAAACAATGACCATCCAAATGTTTAGCGATGAAGCTTGTGGCAAGGATCTCATTGCTGGGTTCTGATAAACTCAATCTGTCTTGCAATAATGTATCTTTGGACGATTCGAATCTTGGATCATGACGGAGCCATATTTGTCGATTGGCATTCTCTTTGGCGTCCTTTTATCCGCGTTTGTTTGAGGTTTGAGCAACCCAATGGCTACTAGCATGCCACGAGGACTTCGACCAATTACAGTATAGTCTCGCTAGACGGTGCCCTTGTCAGAAAAGGAGATGTCTCCTCCCATCTGCATGAGGTTGCTCCGACTGGGGTGTGATTTCATTCGCGAAGTGAACTTCGAGTACTATTCGCCGTATCGGTCTCCTTCGTAATCGCGATTTAGAGCTAGCGCGTTTGCACCGATGCTCTACTCGCTTTCTGGTGTCGGGGTCTTGCCCTAATTTATCCTTCTCCCAAGCCCTTTCCTCTCCTCTGTCTCTTGGCACGGCCACGTTCCTCTCCGGTTCTTTCCAAATGTGCAATCGTGAAGAAGTTTGGGTGTTCGATCATTCCTGAGGCGACGCCCTGCGTCAGCTGCTGGACTTGGGTCCGGATATATCGCAAGAATGCTTGACTCTTCCACCTTCCTATCAGTTGAATTGTCTCGGCTGGTACACCTGCAATAAACATTGCCGTCGCGGCCCCCGACCTCAGGGAGTGCGTCCCAATGCTGCTTACCGCGAAGCCGAGTCGCTCCTCCCCGTACAACAGTGCCCCGGCCCTCAAGTGGTTGAGAATCTGATTCGACGAAATCAATGCTGGTTTCCCTCCTGCGACCACAAGGTTTATTGGGCGGTCCCTGACCGATTCCCACTCGATGTGGTCGTTCACTTCATACCCGCCTACTCTCGTAACCAAATCTGCCAACGTGCGCACAGGGCACAGTGTGGATTGTCTGTCGCCCTCAGTCCTGTGCTGGGTTACCGTCACGCCCCGGTCTCCATTCTTCTGATTTCGATAAGTCACCGAAACTGTGTCCGCGTTCCTCAACTCCAAAGCGTCAGTTAAGTCCACGCTACGTCCATCCTTCCTGAAGTCTAAGTCCCCAACTCTCAGAATCCGCGTCCGACGTTCCCCATTCACTTCAGAGTACTCGCAGGACCGCATCGCGAAGAAGAATGCGCCTACCACAAGCTGCCCCACAGCTCGTCTAACCTCCGTTGCGACTGCCCTTGCTACCACTGAGACGACCGCCGCCGGTATCGCGTGTGGTCTCCTGGGCTCGGGGTCCTCGAGTGCGTAGCCCCTCAACTGGGCGGCCAAAACGGCGTCGATTCGTCCTCGAGAGTCGTGCATCGGACTGACAAATTTGTTAGCCCGGTAGGCCTGTGCCACGTTATCGAGGGCGGCACGAACTGTGCTCGCCTGCCTTCTAGGGCGACATCCAACAGAGAAACCGGGATCCCCATCCCATCCTTCGCGAATTGCTGCTGCGAAGCAAGTGAAGAGGTCGAGTCGGTCTTCGGGCTCGAGCCCTCTAAGAAACGGGTCATGTTTGCCGTGCCCGACGGCTGAGAGGAAGCTCTCATACTTCTCCCAGCTGCGGTTGCGCTGGGAACGGGTGTGGTTGGTAACTGCTGCGTTTTGGGCTGCCGTCGCAGCAGCCCTCCAACGCTCGTAATCACATCCTCGGGTAGGGGTACGATCCGGAAGGACCGCGGCACCTGTTCAGCAAATTTTTCGAACACGAGTGAGCTAACTTCCTCATCATTCAACGCAAAGTCCCTCGATAGCACATCTGCCACGGAGTTTTCCTTTCCAGGGAACCACTGAGAATAATGCACCAGTCCGTGGTCCGATAAGTATGCAGCGAGTTCGCGGGCCACCCCAACAGTATCGGGCACTCATCCCCAAAACTTGACTTTGCCATCCACCCCGTGGCCGAGGTGCTATCGCCTTGGCTGAGTAGAACATCATCCGCGCCGAGTTGGGGGCCCAACTGGTGCTCCACCCACACTCCAACCAGCGCCGCCAAAAATTCCAACGCGTTCAGTGACCCTCGCCCTATGAGGTCCGGACCGAGGTGCATCCTCCACGCCACCCCGCTCTGGAGCCCGTAGCCCCCGATACCCTGGGGGCAAGCGTCGACCCGAACAATTCTGGTTGGCCACCGACAGACGAGTCGGTTGATGGATATCCCTCGAGCCGCATCCTCGAGTAGTCGTTCCCACAACGAGAGGTCGTCTAGTTGCGACTGTGTGAGCTTCACCGACCCGTAGTCCTGGGCCCTCTCGCTCGCCCGGTACAGTCTTCCCAGGAACGGGCGCGAATTCGGGATAACAAATGCGGCATGGTTCAGTCGTCCAATCAAAGCCTCAAGGTCTTTGGAACTCGCCCTTCGCCCGGGCTTCTCCTTCATCCGCCGGATATCGTTCGTCCAAGCCCGATGCTTATCCCCTGGTAGGGAAACTGTGAAGTTCCTCGTATTGATCACCCATCCCAGAATAACCTTCCTCTCCGAAGCTTTCGCTTCGGCAAGGAACTTGGAAGTGGACAAGAGGCCGTCGCGTGGAAACGTTTCCTCTTCCGTGGCGGGCCTCCCTACCAGATGTAGTGCGAACGGCACTGCTGCCTCCAGTCTATCTCGGTCGCAATCTCTGCAGACTCCGAACATATCATCGAGGTAGCAGTCGAAAATTGGTCCATCATCCCTTAGAGAAACGTCGATGGACATTTCCACAGCAGGCTCGAAGGTATCCTCCGCACCGACGAATCCCTGGTCGTTGTCGATCGCCTTTTCTGAGGAGAGCAAATCCTGTTGGGGCGCTCGCCACACGCTCTCATCCCAATCTCTCCGACGCACCAGGTCGTTCGCCAAGTCGGCTATCACCTCCGACACGTCGCTCCATTGCGACGGATTCGGCGACCCTCCGAAGGTCATCCGTAATGCCATGAGTAGAACACCCGCGATGCAGGTGCACGACTTCGCGGCCGTGGTCGGTTGCAAGTGTATCCGCCGATAGGCGGACTTGCAATCTACCTTTGTGATCAGCAGCCTTTCCCGTGGGAACCGTCGCCTTAGGAAACAAACGGAGTGGAGCAGTCTCGTCATGGCTCGGCCGAATCTGGCTGGTGTAAGTCGCGAGACCTCCACCCTGTCGTTCACACTCCGCTTAGCTCCTCGAGTCGTGTTGAATGACTGATCATGAGTCAGCCTCAATTTTGGCACCCTCTCTCCGTCTTCGTTGATTGTGTACTGTTCCGTGATTCCAAGTGGCGCCACTTCACAGTCGGGCAATTCCAAGGCCGCTTCTTTTGGCAAAGGAAGTTGCCATCCTCGTCGAACTTCGTCCTTAAGCATGTCGAGAAGTTTGGCCTCGTGGCCGCGGGCCGATTTGTGGTTGCCGCGAGCCAATGCGGCGATGACATCCGTGCGACGAACCGCGTCGTCTATCGGAGTCAGTGGGAAGGCGGCACCGTCAGTGATACGTTCGCGAAAGCGACGCCACAGCGGGTGGCGGGAGAGGAGCGGGGCGAGAGCGTCGGCGGAGCGAAACTCGGACCCTGGTGTCAGGGTGGAAAACGGTTGCGCCGCGAGAGCGGCGCTCCAGTTGAGATCGAAACGTCGGAGCGTAGCTAGGTTGTGGGCCGTAGCCGCGGGCGTCCACTCGAAGATAAAGTCCGTGGGTTGGGTGGGAGGGGAATCATGCGACAGGATGGAAGCGAGCAGAGCCGGTAGGTGGGGAAACGGCAATAAGGGGTAGATGACACCGGGCCGTTGCAGTCGAGGGAAAGGAACAGGAGGCGTCGTGTACTTACCCGGTTGTAGTGGGGGCGAACTCGCCACGGAACGTGCAGGAGTACTGGGCGGCGTCGGGGAGGCGTGTTGTACGGAGCGAGAGGCGTGCATGAGCGCCGCTGGGGAATTCGGAACGGTCGCCGAGCGCGAGGGGCTGCGGGACAGTGCGCGAGGCGAGACGTCGATCGGAGGCGAAGGGGTGCTGCGCGGCACCGGAGGGGCGTCCTGGGTGCGTCGAGCGGCGTGCATGAGCGCGGCCGGCGATCTGGTCGCTGGGGACGCGGTGCGGGTGGCGACCGCTGACTGCGGCGACGTAGGCGAGGGGGTTGCCCGCGACTGGTTACGTAAGTCGCGAGTTCGTCCTGACGGCTGGCTGTACGTCGGCGCCGTATTGGCCAGTGTAGTGATCGTTGTCGGCATTACTAGGTCTAGTTGTGGCTGCGAGGGAGCAGGTAAAGAGTAAGCATGATCACGGTTGACTAGTTTCGGTTTCTTGGTTTTGTCCCCCTCATCTTGGTGGGAGCGCATTCGCGAACGACACTTGGCGACCCAAGCCGTCAAACCAGCCTTCTGCTCGTCGGTGAGCGCTACGTGTGTGCTGGAGTGGAAGCAGGACTTCACGCATCTGCCGTTCAAGTGGAAACGGCAACACAAATTTGGAATGGGAGCCTCGCCGGCGTGATCCACGAACGTCTGCCAATTGTCCTTGCTCGAGATTTTGATCAAACGCCCAATCGGGTTCGTGACTACGTCGTCCGCATATCCCGAGCGCCCGGACGATGCTCCGCCCCGAGACGAGCTCGCCCCCGGTGCTGGTGAGTCCTCGCCTCCAAGCTTCGACTTAAGATACGGGCAAATCGGAAACTGAAACATGCCGTCGACTAGCTGCTGTCTCGCCTGGGTGAAGTCAAAAAGACTGGGATCAACTAAATCGATATGGTCGCAGCCTGCACACGCCACCAGGAACTGCTGGAGCCGCCGTTCGATAAACCATCCCAGACGGCTTGGCGCCGTTACGTCCACGGAAGCTAATTGTCGCAAATGGGCGACGGTTGTTCCTCCTGTCTTCGTCAGAAAATGGACCCATGCGGTCAACATGGTCGTGATCGGTGACCGGGGCCCAAAGACCAACTCCGATACGCCGGACATGTTCTCGAGGAGACCGGCCAGTTCCCGAAAATCTCGTGGAACCGTGTGGCGAACCTGCGTAAGCCGCTTCACGTCTTTGTCGGTGAGTCCGGTCGTCGAGTCAGTGATCTTGAGCTGCATCCGCATGAGCTCGTCCGTGTTGTCATGTCCATCGTCTGATCCGGTCGGGTTCTTCCTCGCAAGCGGTTGGGGGCCGCACGCGAAGAGGCTGAAAGCTTCTGGCCTGTCGACTGAGGTCGAGACGAACGAAGCCATTCGCACCGCTGTGCAGAAACCAGATGGGAGCCACACATCCAGGCCCAGGCGCGTCTTCAGGTGGTGGTGAAGGTGCTGGGCCACATAGGCTGCATTCGCTAGCCCGAGGATCTCGGTGTAAGTCTCGACGGGTTCCGTCGCCGCCTCCCCTGATCCCGTCCGCTGCGTTGCCAATAATACCATCTGTTGCGTTGTCACGGGGAAAGCCTCGAAGCCTCCTTTCTTTGTGACTGTGGCTGCCGAGTTTGCCCGCTCCGTCACTTGCAACGCCAGTGCGTTCGCCAAGTTTGTCCATGCTTCGTTGGCCGCCGGTGCACCCATCGGGTCGGCTGCTGGTGTCCTTGCCACGGCTGCTCTTGTTGCGAGATGCCGCAGGTGGGTATCCCTCGCCCAAACATCCGCTCTAGGGTTAAGTAGTGAACCCGTGACGACCCCAATTTTGTTACCTAGTCGCTCCTTTGCGCGTGACGTTGCGACGTTCCACAACCACCTCGCGACGTATGCGGCCCGTCGGGCCGTCTGGGATTGCTTCGGGTCCTCTCCCGCCTGCATTGCCCTGGTTCTTATGGCTGCAATAGCTGCCAGGCAGAGTTGTGATGCATCCGTGCTGTACGCCTCCATGATGGCGGCGAAGATAAATGCCGGCACGGGCAGTATGTTAGGCATCGTGATCCTGCTGTGAACCACCGTCACACTCGGGTCATCGTTCTCATCATTGGTCGGTCCTTGTTCCGGCCCCACCGAATTGTCCTCCTCGTCACTCGAATCGACCATCAACAGTTTCTTATATTCCTGCATCTTAGATGTCGGAGTTTTGTTCGTGCGAGTGCGGCTTCCCACAGTGGATCGTTTGCTCGTCGGTTTCTTCGTCTTCGGCGGTCCGTCGTCTTTCGGTTGCTCCGGTTTTCTGGCCTGTTTGCCTCGTTCGGAGGTGACGTCGTCAACCGACGTCCAGGGTTCCATTTCGGACCACTCGATCATGGTGCCCGACTGTCCGTCGTACGCCCCCGAACTTTCGATGACGATCGTCGACGCTGTGCTTCCTGCACCGGTGAGAGCCCAGAGGTCCCCTCCGCTTTCGACATGGAGTTCGTCCTCCACATCCTGGTGGATATGGTGGGCTGCCAGGATGCCTCCCCTTCCCCTTAGCAGTAAGAGATGGCCTATCTTCGGGGAACAGAGTCGGCGAAAACCATTGACGGTGTTGAGCTCGCTCGCCTGGAGGTTCTCAAATCGTTCGACCTCGTCCCACTGATCAATCTCACGGAAGACGTCCACCCACGTCTTGGACAGGGTGATGGGCGAGAAGACCGAAGGTGTGGAGGACATGGTGTTGTGGGCGGGGAGTAGATGCGAGGTAAAGCGGCCAATTTTAATTCTATTCTAGAATCGCCGTTGTCTTTGTCGGACTTGCGAATTATGATGACTTTCACAACGTCGTATCTCGTCTGTCAGTCGTCCTTCCTTGCGAATATCCCAATCTGAATGAACTTCAAGAAAACACGAAAGGAGCGATGTCTCGTTCAACAAAAATTCAAAACGGCTCGTCTGGCCTTGGACAGAGTCTACTACTAGCCGCATTGATCTGAGATTGCAAGTTGCAAGTACTGTAGTACTCGTACTAAGACATTGTTACGTTGTTACTCGGGATCTATCGCAGTTTCGCATTACAATACAGTAGATCGTAGTATCAAATACATGTTGCGGGAAGGAAGTGTCTGATGGCTCTCTACTTGTACTCGAGTAAATGAGCACAATGTACCGCCCCCAAAGTCGCAATCTTCATGAAGAGAACTCATCAAAAGCCACAATGACAACTTTTATAATAACGTCAAAAGTATCAAAGTGTGTGCATTGTCGCAACCTGATCCCTGAGTTGACGTACTTCAGTGACGCGCACATTTTCCGCATGTGATGACTGGAGGAATCATGACATGTCGAAAGAGAGCAAATGATCTCGTCCACGCTATTGTGTCGACAGTTGCGATCCGAGATGTTGTTGTCTCAAGGTTCAACTAAACGCATTGGCCCCGCTTGATCCGCATGCTGAAAAAGACGTTCAAAGCTGCTCTGTACACTAACAAAGATCCAACCATTTTGATCGCTGTAACTTGACGACGACTCGCATCATACAACCATCGCATCGCAAACGCAACCGCAACGCAACGGAAGCAAAAGTTGTGGAAACTTGCATCCCTTTGGAAAGGGAAATGATGCTCCGCGAATGTACAGCAAGATCGGGTGTGGAAGGAGCAAACGACGAGCATTTTCAACCTGGTGGCGATGAAAGATATTGACGCGGAATGTAACGGAGAAACGGCAAACTACAGTGGGCCATTCCGCAAATGGCTTCCGATGATATCCTGCTCGGATTTGATTAATGTTGATGTGAATCTCCAATGCACAGACGATGGTGCAACAGACCTTCACATTGCGAGTCAAAATGGCCATGTGGAAGTTATCCGCGCCTTGCTCGAAAACGAGAGTGCTGATGTGAATCTCCAAATGACTGATGGTGCAACAGCCCTTTTCCTTGCGAGTCAAAATGGCCATTTGGAAGGCGACCGCGATGCTCCAAAACAACAAGGTCGATGTGAATCTCCAATGTACAGATTGTTTGACATTCCTTGGGAATAGCAAAGTAAGCCCAACTTACCAATGGTGCAACATCACTTTTCATCGCGAGTTGTAATGGCCATGTGGAAGTTGTCCGCGAGTTGCTCGGGAATGACAAGGTGGATGTGAAGCTCCAACTTTCTGATGATGGTACAACCGCACTTGATGTTGCTCTCATGAAAAAATGATGATGTTGTATGTCTCTTGATGGAACACACGGCGAGTATGAAGTGTCGTGAGAAGGAATCGCTGAATCGCAATGTGGAGGCAGTTTGCACGCAGCCTTCGAACGCGAATTCCAGTCTACAAGATCGCGAAGGCGTTGTACTCAACAAGAGGGAAAAGGTTGGGTGGAAACGGGTTGGTCGCATCTGTGCTGCTTTATGCTGCTGTTTGAAATGTGTTTGTTGTTCGATGAAAAGCAAACGGGTGGGTACAAATATTGAGAAGGAGAACGGTGACGAAACTCGTGACAAGTCTCGCGATTAGTGAAAGGTTAAGTTGCACATTCTTTATAAGGGTAGATAACAATAAGATCCATCTGATTTACACAACCTTTCGCTGCTCATGCGGACCTTTCCTTAGATACATCCAGCGATATCTTGTTCGCGATATACTTAAATCTGGTGCATTTGCACCTGTTGTGTCGCCGCTCTTCTGATCGTTTATCTTCGAGCTAAGCTATATTCATTAGACAAATGGATACCTGGAATCGAATCCGAATTTGGATACGTTTTAACTTTCTTTTGGGCAGAACCAGCAGCAGATGCGAGAGAGGTTGGCGAGCGATAGGGTTGAACCGGTTGTTGGCGGCACGGGCTATACTGTCAGCTAATCAGTTCATGCACTGACCAAGTGGGCGATTCCCATGTTGGATGACAAGAACAACGGGCACACTTCCAAGAAGTAGGATCAGACATGCTGAGGCGCAAGGATACAGCATCATGATTCTTTGAAGTCGACATGCCTCGAAAAAATGATTGCGACGACGATATCTTGTTTGAAATTGTGCCTCCACACGTTTCCTTCCTGATCTTGAATCTCTTATTTCTTGAGCAATCCGAAATAGTGACGACTTTTCTTCGTTCTGCGGTTGAGGTGGCATCGACTGCAAAGTTGGACCAAAGTACTGCTCTTTTCGAGAATTACGCCATGCCAATTGAAACATCTTTGAAAATGCACAGGCACTCGACGGAGTTACATTCATGGTAATC
Source organism: Fragilaria crotonensis (assembly GCA_022925895.1). Lineage (NCBI taxonomy): Eukaryota > Bacillariophyta > Fragilariophyceae > Fragilariales > Fragilariaceae > Fragilaria > Fragilaria crotonensis. Next base: position 28,557 of record JAKSYS010000465.1, read on the forward strand.
TTAGAAGCAGCCGAACGGAATGCGAATAGGAAGAAAAGTACGAATGCTTCATGTCCGGCGTCAGAACGGAACTCCCACTCGAGTGAAAGGTACGAATGCGGCTCACCATAAAGTGTGAGCCTGGAGTCCTTGTGCAGCTGGTTGCGCAGCGATATCATTCCTTGAGTAAGATTCGTTGTCATGGATTAAACACATTCGGAATGAACCGTAGACACAGGAGTGACGACGCCACCGGAATGACACATGGTCCTCCGATTTCAAGAGCAAGCGACGACGCCTGCCCGATTCTTCTCGATTTGTTGGAACTCCTGCTGCCTGTTGGACTGCAACGAAAACAAATCTCTCCTTGCTGTTTTCACGGATGAATGGGTGCAACGGAACACTTGAACTGAAAATGGTGGGACTACACTTTGGCGCGAGCAGCACTTTGTCAATATTGGAATTGGATTCGCGAATGTTGACATTTCGCGGAGGTTGCGATGTATGGGCTCCAAGCGAGCGCCGTTCAACTACCGTATGTGCAGTCGTGATTACTTGTACGAGTGTCTGTCACCGACAACAAACAGCAACCCAAGTAAGATCGATCCGAAGAAGACGCAGCTATCTCCTCCGTCGCGGCAAGTACGAGTACCGCACAGCAGTGACAACATCCTTGTGAAACGAGGTGAAGGTTCAACGTACAGAACGTATGATATATTCTCCATTCTCCTATTCGTGGTGATGATGAAACGTTCAGAATCCTCCCCTTTCGAAGGTGCCACCGATGCAACACACATTGAGGTAAGGTTTGGAGGCAGAGATATTGAAATACTTGAAATTTGAGGATTTGAAACATGGCAATGTTCTCGAGGGGAATTTATTGTTTCGAGAGGAAAGCATTTATGAATTTATGGAAGAAACCAACTTTGATGAACCCATTCGTCATTTATTCAAAGACTTTGACAATGCTGCTCTAGTTGATGATGATGGGCTGCGACTGGAATACCTCAAGGCTCTCATGAAAAACAAAAACTTGGGCAATATCTGGAAAACCGCAAGTTAATAATGACACTGGTCTATTCCTATCCTCTAATGATCCATCGTGTCGTCGATGAGGATTTTTGTAACGGATTTCTGAATTGGCTTATGTTTCAAAGGGAAGATAGTCCTGAAAAGGAATTTATCTTGGCAAATCGAACTGACTTGTATTCGCTACTGTCAAGAGGTCGTCACACTAACGATCCAAATCAAGGTTATTTGTATCACAATTTGCTACCACCTGAACTAGCAGATACTGTGAAGCGATTAATCAAGAGAGGCGACCAACATGCAGCAGATTTGTTTGATCAGCTCATGAGCAATGAGATAATTTCGGATTGGTTTTCTCATGATCACCGCAACGGCGGCTTTGATCAAAGCATTCATGAAACGATAAAAGCAGGTCAAACAAAAGTCTTTTTCAAGGATTCAATTTTCGGAATATTGAGGTCTGATGATCACTCTGAATTGGCAGCTAACTGTGTCAGGAATGACCGTGTGGATATTCTCAATGAATGCTTGACGAAACTTCAAGGGTTGGAACAATACACTTTTTACGTGTCGACTGTGCGGGAAATTACGAAGCTTGCGTCTGAGGAAAATGATCCTGGATATGTTATCAAGCTGGCAAAGGATCTGATTACAGAAAACTTACAACTCGTGAGAACCTCTCCTATTGTGGTGTACAATCTTGTTTGGTCTATTCCTGACCATCCGTCGGAACTACGTTTTGAATTGCTTAACCATATCTTGAGAAGTGAGAAGAATCCTCAATTGACATCATTATTGGAATTCATGTTGGCAGAGTACCAGCTGGCCGGGATAGTCATCGAAACGGAGGAAGCTCTTGAACGAGCTGCACTATATCATAATCATGAATATGACAAATTCTTTCTGGATGATTTACCGGATTGATGAATATTAAGGAATGCAGAGATTAGTGGATAATACGTGTGTCGATTGATGAGGGTTGAACTCGTCCAAATGTAGGGAGGTACCCTTTGCTTGCAGGCGGTATCCGAATTGCTGACTGTGGCCATATAGTTGGAGGGCAACACAGTTCCTGGACCATTCGAATCGAACAAAACTAGTGCTACATTCTATGATTTTGGCTACTTCGCAAATCATTACGATTGTCTTGAGGAACAATATTGACACGTTTGCCAGTTTAGCTCCGTGTTTTATGACAAAAGCTTCTCTTCATCGTGAAAATGTGCTTCAAAAAACTGGATTTGATCAGATGGCAGTCAGCAATACTGCAACAGTCAGCCTGTGCGAGCAACTTGTTGCTTTCAATGCTGCTGCCATTCCGCAGCAATAGCAGATTATCCATCCGCGCTCGTTTCCCCTTGCTCAATCAATGCTTTGTAGCGTTCTTCCCAGTTGAGCAAATGAACTTGTCATTGCATAATGTTTCCATGGCGGCATCCATGATGGGCTCGGAACAGGAGAGGACATCCCATCAACAACTTGCCCTGCAGTAGAGTACTTGCAGTTTTTCGAAAAGGCCCAGCCACTTCATCAACTTAATCAATTCATGATCGATATCGATTCGCTTCACCTTGGAAAGAGATGCGTGTGATGGCCTTTATCCATGAAGCTGACAAAATCTGAATTACTGCTGGGTTGCTTGCTCGCCTCGGCTTTTGCATTGGCGCGCTTTTGTGTTTGCAAAACTTTTTGACGATTCAACTTGATCCGTGGTGCTTGTCATGTCGCACGCCTCTGAGCAGCAGGTTGGCCATTTGCAGTGACGTCGAGTTTGTCAATGTGGTGTCAGTTTTTCTCCCCACAGAGTGTGCATTCCCAGCTGCAAGAGAAGTGTCGGCAGCATTCTGGCAGGATTGAGGTACACATCGACTACGTGTATAAACTGCAGCCCTTCAAGAAGAGCCTGACGCATCTCTTCTGGTTGACTGTTACCATGACGAATGATAGTACAGGAACATCTCAATGCCTTTTCTTCCCTTCCCTTTCCAATCCCAAATCATTCATTTCTGGAACAAACAATGCGAAATGATGAATGCAACAAAGCGGTCAATCAATAGCAAATGTGGCGATAGCATTGTGGGATGGGTGTGTTTCTCCTCTGAAGTTTTGAATTTGTCATATCGCGTAGGATTTACATATATGTATGCAGTACAAAGATACACCAAGTGCTACAAGTACAAGAAGCTACGGTGGTGACTGTCGAAAAATCTGGCGCGGACCTTCCTTCACCCGGTGCACGTTCACCGGCCCCACCAGTATAGTTCTTGTGGAAGGACAAGATCCTATCTTGCGAATGTTGTGATTATTCCGAGAAAAGATACCCATACACCAAAGACAGCATGACACTTCATCACTTCACGTCGAATCTACTCCTGTACAGAACAAGAAAGGCTCCATTCATTCGATTGCTTAGGTCCATTGTGCACTGGTGCAAACATCATAGTGGTGCACATGTGGACAGCAGACCTTGCAATGGCGTGACAGATCAGAGATGAGCCATCAGCCATCAACTATCCGTCAGTCACGTCTCAGCCAACATTTTGATATCGATCGACGCTTCGTGTTGCTTCGTTTCAGAAGAATCTGCGCACTACGAGTCAAACGCTTGTCTTGATTCGCAATCGATTGCGAACACTTGAGATGTTAATCTCGTCGAGGTTCTTTGAGCGCTTGCGCATGGGAGAAGAATTTGAATGCCACGAATGCCGTAATACAGCTCTCATCTGTGCGAGCTGGAAGGGCTATTTGGAGGCGCTTCGTGCTTTATTGAATGTAGGCAGGGTGCATGCGATTGTGAAAGTTGAAGACGACAGTACAGCTCTCCTTGGGGCGAGCTTGAGGGGCTATTCGGAAGTCATTCGTCCTTTATCTGTATCACGACGTAATGGATAAACACATTGCGAATGAGTGAAATAGCTCATGATGAGCCTCGCGACGACCGTACGAATGATGATAATGTTCCTCTCTTTATTGAGACATTGCCCTTATCGGGGCTACCAAGAATGGCCGCGTCGTCGAAGTGGTTCGTGCTTTATGGAAACATATGAAACAGTGGATGTGAACATCTATCGCGAATGATACTGTAGTTTGCAGGACAGTGCTCACCAGCGCTTCCAAGAATGGCCATGTCAAGGATATGGTTCGTGCCATCTTGAATAACGAGAGGGGACGGATGTGAATATTTAGAATAATGATGGCGACACAACCCTTACCGGGGCTCGCCACAATAATAATGATACACTGTAGCTCGTCTCTTGCAGGAGCACACATGAGCATGAAACATAATAAGAAGCGTCTCAAGTTGGAAGAGGGGAATCGCCGAAAGGATGATGAACGCATGAACTTTGACGTGAGAGCCTAGAAGAGCCCTTCGATATGTTCATGTTCTGCATGTATTGTTGGTTGCAGCGCGATGATGACAACAACATGATCCGCAGGCCCTACTACCGGTAGTATTAATTTACCAACACAAAGCACCGACTACATACTCGAATTGCAAATCTTCATGGATGAAATGACTGATTTGCCCAATTTCGCTCCCCAGGACACATCCTCATGAGTGACTACCGTCGTCTAAGTACCACGTCGTCCTACAGAAATCAAACTGCGCACCAACGTCGTCGTGGCTCGGTCGCAATCGTTGGTTGTTAATTATCGTATTACGCTGTGGCACGTCGTGTTTACAAGTCATATCTGTGCTCCGTTGACTTTTTGCCATTTCCTCATCCCAGCCTTTGGAAACAATGACATTGTAACGCACCAACAGTGCTATTTGGTGTTGAAGAAAAGGGGTGCCAGTCCGAGCTGATTGTTGTCAGTGTCACACAATGGCAAATGTGTATGTATTCGATCGGCTAAACGTTGACAGCCCCGTTCCTCCTAGTGGAACCTAAAGAACTTCAGTTGACTGTTTGCTGTTATGGAGTTCTCCTTTAGAACACTGTCTCCATCGCCGTCGCCGTCGTCGTCAATCTCATGGTCATTACAGGTATCATACACATCGGTTTAGTTGTCAGTTCAGCGGCGTGCATACACGCAGATACTGCATTCGTACATGTATATACTCATACTCATGTGACAGACGGTAGGACGAGTATGTGCATGTACTGTTGTAGCCTTGTTGCATGTTGCATGCGCTTCCATACATAAAAAGAAACAAATACGGTTAATCGTGAAATGTGATGAGAAAAATTCGCATCTCGTGGTCTTGTGAATCTGTGAAGACTTCTTCCCATCAGCCGAAATCTCTCAAACGCGTGCATTTCTCTCATGGCCATTTGTGCCGCCATTTGCCACTTTTTGCAGGCCATCATTGCAGCTCAAACACAGCACATTTGCAAGAATTAGAGAAGCTGCCTACCGGTAGTACTCCACTATGACTCTTGATGAAGAATTGATTGAAAATGCCAGAGATGGAAATCTCGACAAGGTTCGTGACCTTTTGCGAAGAGGGGCAAACGTGAATGCCAAAACTGAATATGGTTACACAGCTCTCATCTGGGCAAGCTATTATGGCCATTTGGAAGTGGTTTGTGCTTTATTGAATCATGATGGAGTGGATGTGAATATCCAGAATTGTATTGGCGAAACAGCTCTCATATGTGCAAGCTATAGGGGCCATTTGGAAGTGGTTTGTCCTTTATTAATGCACAACGGAGTGGATGTGAATATCCAGAATAATAATGGCAACACAGCTCTCATCTATGCAAGCGATAAGGGTCATTCGGAAGTGGTTCGTGCTTTATTGAAGGACGATGACGTCGATGTGAATATCAAGAGTAATAGTGGCAAAACAGCTCTCATCCAGGCAATCAATCGGGGGCCATGTGGAAGTGGTTCGTGCTTTATTGAATCACGCAGGGGTGGATGTGAATTTCAAGAATGATGATGGCAAAACAGCTCTCATCCGTGCAAGCAAATTTGGCCATTTGGAATTGGTTCGTTCTTTATTGAATCACAATGGAGTGGATGTGAATATCAAGAATGAAAATGGTGAAACAGCTCTTGACGTTGCTCGCGAATGGAACAGAGATGATGTTGCACGTCTCTTGGAGGAACACATGGATCGTGAGAAGCTTCGCAAGGAGAAAGAGCGAAACCCCCACAAGAAACCTGAAGCTGAAACGACAGCATCAGAAGAGAAGCGCCCTTCCAGCACTGCTGTGGCGATGGAGAAGGACCATGAGCTGCTTCTTCACGTCATGAATACACCATCCGCTGATCCTGCGGAACTGTCCTTGGAGTACATCGAACGATGCATCATGAAGGACTCTGACGGCAAACCGATCATACTTGGATCGGGTGGCTATGGTGATGTTTTCTTGGCGGAAGACAGTCGTCTGCCAAAGAAATTCGCAGTGAAAAAGATTAATCCTACTAAACATGACAAGGATACCATCGAGGACATACGCAAAAGCTTTCAGACGGAACTGTCGGTAAGTTTTGTATTGAGTGTTTCCTTGACACGGCAGCGTCAATCATATCTTTTCACGAAAACGGACACCTTCTCACTGCGCATTTCGTTTAATATAAAACAGACTTTAAAGCGATTCAGGCATCCCAACATTATTGTCTTGTATGGCTACAGTTTAAATGCCAACCGTGCACAGCAGTGCTTGGTGTATGAATACGCCGCAAATGGCTCGCTCGCTGGCTTCTTCACTGACGACGGCAACAGAGCCCGCCTTTCTGCTGATACTCGATTGTCCATCATGTTCGAACTGACGAGAGCGGTTCACTTCTTACACACTGGTGGGTGCAAGGTGAAAGGCAAGGGTTGGAAAGTGTTTCATCGCGATATCAAGAGCGCCAACATTTGTTTGGCGGACGATTTCACCCCCCGGCTGATTGATTGTGGACTGGCCAAATTTGTACGTGACGACAACTACATTGGTATTCCGGGGGCTGTCACCCTGAAGAGCACAAATGGAGACGGCACATTCGGAACGGCTGGATACATGTGTCCTGAATACGTCAGGAAAAAGGCTGAGGGCACTCCATGTCCTTACATCGCCGCCTATGACGTGTTTTCTCTTGGCGTCGTCTTGGTTGAGCTTATTTTGGGATGCTTGAACGGAAGGCAGTCAACTAGAACTAGAAATGGAATGCAATTTGTGAATGCGTTTCGTCAATATGTCAAGGACGAGCGTGATCTGCTGATTGTCGATGGATGTGAAAAGCTCAAGCGTGACGCAGATCCAACCATCATCTGGCGTGCAAGGTCTCTTGAACTAGTTTGCAAGGCTGCTATTCAGTGCATGGCTCCTTTCTCTGACCAGAGGTTGAGCACCGATGATCTGCTCAATGAGCTCAGAGAGGCAATCGGTTTGAAAAGAGATACAAGCGTACGGCCTCCTGGGGCTGTGCGTTCAGTAGAAAGTGGCCCATTATGTCTTACTTGCAACGATTATTGTGCGGATTTAAAGTGCAGCGAGGGGCACGCACTGTGTACAAGCTGTGTAGAGGAAAATCTGTTGCAACATCTCTCTGACAGGGGCCAACTTTTGTGCCTGATCAACGGGTGCTCAAGCCAACCATTCAAAGACAAGGATCTTGTCAAGTACATTTCTTTCGAAATATACAATCGAATGATTGAACAACGAGCTGAGAGAAAGGTGTGGGACCAATGGAAATCGCAGTTAGCTGGTTTCCAATCCCAGCTTTTTGGGCAAGTGGCTGGTCTGCAGTCCCAGCTTTCCGGGCTGAAATTCGATTTGGATGGCATCAAAGAGGACGTCAAAGTGGGATTCGACGAGAACAGAGCACAGTTGCAGAGGCTGGCGAAAGGATTAGACCGGTCATTGGCAGCGTTAGCGCTACTGTCAGCGAATCAGTTCATGGATTGCCCGAAACTGGTTTTGATGAAACCCTTGGTTTTTGATGAGAAGTTCCTGAAAGATCCAATGGGGTGGAGCAAGGACAAAAGGCTGCAAAAATACAGCGTCGTCTTCATGTGTGCACACTCGGGTGTGCCAGGGCACGAACCCTTTGAGATCGAGGTGCCTCGAGGATGGATCGTGAAGGTTGCACCGTGGCTGAAAGTGTGTCTTTGGGTAATCAAAAAGGTTGTCGACGCTTATGGTGTTCCCCTCCCGATCGCTGAAATCTCAATTCTTGACCAATGCGAAAAAATGGCGGGGTTTCTTGATTCTGTGATTGACGAAGCAGCGGGTGCCGTCTTGGACAATTTTCAGGCTTTCCTTGAGAACGACACCACGCCAATCGAAGCACGCGGCGAAATGCAGGACCTGACAGGAGACGCATACAAGTTAATCGCAGAAAAGGCACAGAAAGAGAAGAGAAGGCATCTGTGGATGCCACCAAAGATGGCTCCAGTTTTGGACCAGAACGGAACTACCATTTGGGTGACGGGTGACTGTGCGAAGAAGCATTATGGAGTGCGTGTGAATCATGAGGATGACACCACTAGTACCTAGTACTACCGGTAGTACTCCAGTTGTATGCCCATGATATTTGCCTGAGAATAGCCTGGCGCCCTAATGTATGCATGTTATAATGATAAAGTTATTCATTTCGATTCAGGTGTACACACAAATACAAAAGGAGTGTAAAGGTTTCAAGTCGACGCTCATTGCCAAGTGTGAGCTTAAGAAAAGTATTCAGTTTACATTTAACATAACAGTGGCGCAAACGACTGAGACAGTGTCAATGCCTTCAACAAGTTCGACCAGGAAGGACGATGCCTACAAGATACGTCGGCTACGTGAGTGCACGCTCCATATTTGACGGATCGTGACGAATATGGATTGGTGCTTCAGCTTGTACTTGGCCTCGACACAGTAGAGGTCCTCCTGAAGAAAGCGATTGGCTGCCGCTATCTCCTGCGATGATGCAATGAGATAATCACGAATGGTGTGGACGGTCCTTCAGTCCTTGGCTTGTCGATGGGCATCCCTTCAGCAAAACAGCACGAGGAAATGATCAGTTTTGCACGATTTCTGAAGATGATGTGATGAGAAAGTCATGAATGGCGTTGGGAATCCTTCGGGTATCTCTTCTGCTAAACAGCACACACGCACAGCGTGACAACGCTACAGTGTCATGTGTCGTCCGCTGCAGCACTCATATATCGAGAATGACACCGATCCATGCCGCTTCATGAGATCCAAGACACGGATTCTCGAGTACGCTGTCCTCAGCGCTCCAAGCTCCAACAGGACATTGTCAGCGGTGGGACGCTACTCTTGTAGAGTGGTAGCAGATCACCTTCCAAACGACACCGGCAATTTTGTTTGTTCGCCGTGTGTTGCGTTTGCTTGTGTTCTTGATGGCATGGATGTCTCACAATCTTATAACCCACGGGTTTTGTCAGATGCTATCTGACAACCTACCCAGTGATGGGAACATCCAGTACCCTACTTGATTTCTACGTGTACTCGAGTACTATGTATAGGAGTTGTTTCCGATTTCGTCGTGTCACAAATTTCACAAAACCACCATCATCGATGAGCACAAAGCATTCATCTTTGAATCAGAGGCCTTGTCTCAACGTGGTCAAATCGGCCTTTTAAACCTTTATGGATATGATTGGAACAGGTGCATCAAGCACTGAAGTCTGGATGCAATATAGGAATGAGTTCTTTATTGTGATCATGCTGGTGTTGGATGGTTATTCCAACCGTGAACCCAACTGCAGCAACAAATCTGTGCAAGGCCTGGTGCAGAGCAATTATGATGATGCTATTTCCAACACCTTCTTTGCCATAAAATCCATTTTCTTGAGCACGAATGATAGTAGATTGTAACACATTTTTATTCTGATGTGTCATCCTCTACTAGTACACTAGACTAGTACTAATCGGAAAAGATTATACATCATGTGCTGCCGTATGGCTTAAGATGATGCAGGATCCATGTTTTCCTTTAAATTAAAAGGAGCGTTATTTAATTACTTCCTCTATTCAACAATGAAGCAGTTCATGAATGCCTTGAGTTGCATCGCATCGGGATATCCATGAACCCACTAAACACCTGCTACTGTATGATACTCAGAATTGTACTGGTACAATTTGTACTGTATTTCACCCCACGACCCACGACATACTGTACGACATACACCCTGCTGGTCTAGCAGACGTCGGTGGTGTCAGATTTAATCTGACACACCGGAAAAGATCATAGATCCTCATATATCATTCAACATCCCGGTATAATTTCTACGTATTGTCAGAACGGGGATCACGTTGATCCCCGGGTTTCGTCAGATTTCATCTGACAGCCGTCTGACAGACCGCGAGAAAACCCTGCACGCAATCTGACAAAACCTGGGGATCTCGTGGTCTTGTGAATCTGTGAAGAAGTCATCCCACCTGAAATCTCTCAAACGCGTGCATTTCTCTCATGGCCATTAGTGCCGCCATTTGGCACTTTTTGCAGACCAGCATTGCAGCTCAAACACAGCACATCCATAACAGCTACAGAAGCTGATTATGAGTGTCTTTGGCATTGCTATATCCATTAATTCAGAATTGATTCAGAATGCTAAAGTGGGGAATCTCGAGAAGGTTCGTGACCTCTTGCGAAGAGGGGCAAACGTGAATGCCAAACATTGGTTGTTTGGCAATACAGCTCTCATCTTGGCAAGCTGGAAGTGCCATTTGGAAGTGGTTCGCACTTTATTGAATCATCGTGGAGTGGATGTCAATATCAAGGACAATGATGGCTACACTGCTCTCATCTTGGCAAGCGGGAATGGCCATTTGGAAGTGGTTCGTGCTTTATTGAATCATGATGGAGTGGATGTGAATATCAAGGATAATGATGGCGACGCAGCTCTCACCTTGGCAAGCGGGAATGTCCATTTGGAAGTGGTTCGTGCTTTATTAATGCACAACGGAGTGGATGTGAATATCAAGGATGATCTTGGCCGCACAGCTCTCATCCGGGCAAGCTATATGGATCATTTGGAAGTGGTTCGTGCATTATTGAATCACGATGGAGTTGATGTGAATATCAAGAGTAATAATGGCGATACAGCTCTCATCTGTGCAAGCTGGAAAGGCCATTTGGAAGTGGTTCGTGCATTATTGAATCACAATGGAGTGGATGTGAATATCAAGAATGAAAATGGTGAAACAGCTCTTCATATCGCTTGCAAGAAGAACAATGATGATGTCGCACGTCTCTTGGAGGAACACATGGAACGTGAGCGTCGTGTGGAGGAAGAGCGGAAGCGTCGAGAGGAGGAAGCGCAGGCGCGTCTCAAGGAGGCTGAACGTTTAAATGCGTTGGCACAAGAATTTGTAAAGCGTCGTGAGGAGGAAGAGCGGAAGCGTCTCAAGGAGGAGGCTGAACGTTTACACATGCATTCGAAAAAGAATTTGTAAAGCGTCGTGAGGAGGAAGAACTGCAGCGTCGCGAGGCGGAAGAAAAGAAGCGTCGTGAGGATGCTGTACGTATTCAAGCTTTGGAAGAGGAACTTGAAAAACGTCGCAAGGAGGAAGTGCAGAAGCTCCGCGAACAGGAAGAACTGCAGCGTCGTGAGGCGGAAGAAAAGAAGCGTCGCGAGGCGGAAGAACAGAAGCTGCGCGAGGTAGAAGAACAGAAGCGGCGGGACGACGACGAGTGGAAACGTCGTAAGCATTCAGTGACGCCCGGTGACCCCACTCGTCCAAACGACGATGTGAAAGTCCTTACATCGATGATTCCACGATTGAACGGGATCGAAGCAAGCTGTTCAATGTGATGAGTAGCACCTCCAAGGATCATGATCCTGTTGAACTCTCTCATCAGTACATTGAACATTGCATCACCAAACGCACACTTGGATCAGGTGCCTTTGGCGATGTTTTTTTGGCCGAGGATAGTCATCTCCCCAAAAAGTTTGCAGTCAAAAAGGTCAAACTTGCTCAATGTGATCAAGATACAATTAACGAAATTCGGAAAAGCTTCCAGCGGGAACTTTCGGTAAGTTCTGAACTGTGCTCTCAAAACATTGGCGTATGGTAGAACGACCCTCCCTATATTCTGGATTTCTTACATTACAGCATGTGTACAAATCTTCCGCAGACACTCAAGAGATTTCATCATCCCAACATCATTGTCTTGTACGGCTACAATTTAAATGCCAGTCTTAATGATCAGTTTTTGGTGTATGAATATGCCGCCAACGGCTCCCTCGATGGCTTTTTGAGAGATGACGGCAATCGAGCCCGCCTCACGGCAGACATACGGCTGTCAATCATGTTCGAAGTGGCGAGAGCAGTCAACTTCTTGCACTCTGGTGGTTGCGAGGGTTGGAAAGTGTTTCATCGCGATATCAAGAGTGCGAACATTTGTCTGGCGGAAGATTTTACAGCCCGGCTCATTGACTGTGGGCTTGCCAAGTTTGTTCCTGACGAGAACCTCAACATCGTTCCAGGGTCTGTCATACCATCTGTAAGGAGTACAACTGGCGGCCCTGCATTTGGAACCCCTGGGTATATGTGCCCAGAGTATGTCAAGAAGAAGGGTATGGGGAAGTCGTGTCCCTATATTGCCGCCTTTGATGTGTATTCTATTGGCATTGTCATGGTTGAATTAATTTTAGGGTGCTTGATTAATGGGCAGTCGACAAGGAATGGAACGCAATTCGACGATGTCTTTGAGAAGTATGTTAAGGATGAGGATGATGAGCTCATTGTCGATGGGTGGAAGATACTTGAACAAGATGCAGACCCCTCCATCATCTGGGATCCAAGGTCTTTTCGATTAGTTTGCAAAACTGCTATACGGTGTATTACCCCTTCCTCCAAAACAAGGTTGAGCACCAGCAAGCTCCTTGATGAGCTTCGCACGGCCATCACAGAAACACCAAACCCCGAGACTAACAGCGCAGGAGAGAACCGCCCATTCTGTATTATTTGCAACCAATACCGTACGGATATGGCGTGTAGCGAAGGACATCCTTTATGCTCAGGTTGCATCGGGAACGCGCTCGGGCATAGCAACGGATACCACGTATCGTGCCTGATCGACCGTTGCTCGAGCCAACCTTTCCAAGACGAAGATCTTTTTGGACGCGTATCTGTTGAGACGTACAATCGGTACATTGAGAAGAAAGTCGAACATGCCAAGTTAGACGAAATTCTCCACGGGATGAGAGCGGTCCGAGTTGGTGTTGAACGCAATAACCAATTGCTGCAGGAGCAGCAGGAGATGCTTCAGAGGTTGGCAAGCGGATTAGAACGGTCATTGGCGGCATTGTCGTTGCTCGCTGCGAATCAGTTCAAGGAGTGCCCAAATCTCGTTTGGGTGACACCCATCTCGGTTGAGAAGCAAGACCTGGGAAATCCCAAGAAGTGGATCAGGAGCGCATTGAAGCAAAAATACAAGGTTGTCTTCATTTGCGCACACTCAGGTCAACCAGGTCACGAACCCTTTGAGATCGAGGTGCCAAAAGGATGGATAACAAAGATTGCACCTTGGCTGAAATTGTGCCTAATGGCACTGAAAGGGGTTGCCGGTTCGCAGGGACTTCCCTTCCCTATCCCTGATCTCTCATTTCTTGACCAATGCGGAAAAATGAAGACATTGCTCGAGTCTGTGATTGAAGAAGGTGCGAACGCTGTCTTGTCTCGTTGTGAGACTCTCCTCGAGAGTGGCACTATGACGATTGATACATATGGTCAGATGCAGACACTAGCGGGAGATTCGTTCCAGCTTATTGCAGAGAAGGCACAGAAAGAGAAGCGATCGCAGTGGAAGCCACCTCAGATGGTTCCTGTCTGCGATCGGAACGGGACGATAATGTGGGTGAAGGGCGAATTTCAGGATCGCTATCGAGTTTAGGATTGTTTGTGTTCAATATATAGTAGTAATTGTGGTGTAATTAGGTAATTATGATGTGTTCAAGTTTCCAAGTTGACAATCGAAGGAGAGACACTTCGTCTTCTGACTTCTGATCACCAAGCTCCTCGTCCGCCTTACATTGATGTCATCGTCGACAAGGACAGCCTTAGTTGGAAACGAATGCTCGAGTACTTGTACTCTTACTCGCTCTAGAATGGATCGCAGTAGAGAACCAGCGGCGCCGTGGTCTAATTCAACGTGCTCCCGATGACAAATGTCGTGCCCTGACTTGATGCCAACGGAAGAATGCAAACTTTCAATGACTATAATGTTTACTGGTAATGAAAATGCAAATACAAATCGATTTGGTTTATTCGAATGCATCAGTTATGGCCATGTACTTGAGTATATTGATGCGACCCCAAGGTAGTGGGATTATTGTCCTATTTTCATTTTACATCGAGAGCAACAGCGAATCTAGTAGGATTATTTCCAAGCCCTTGGAAATGCAACGTATTTCCGAGTTTTTTTACACCTACGATCGTTTACACCAACAGGGGCTCGCTGCTGTATAGGTCTACTCCATCGCACTGCCACACCAGCTATTGGAACGGCATTTGGCAGTGTAAACAGACCCTATTTGTTCCCTCGTCATTGTTACCAATGTCCCAATCCAATTGAATATCGTGGACGGCATCGTGAATATCGTCACGCTCATTGTTGTGCATCGGATGCGGCAAGTCACCATGAACGAGAACCTCCAGTTTATTTGTTGTTTTCAACATTGTTTCATGATAAGCACCAACGAAGCCGTATTGTTGGACCCTACAGCTGAATGGCGCACCGTAAATGGCGCACCGTATTGCTGTACATTTCCCTTTTTATTGTGTACCGAAACAGTCTTTGGGACTGCATTCCTAGCAAGTCGAAATCTGAGCAACATGGCAGTCCAATCTTGAGACCAATACAATCCATATAATGGTACGTAACCACCATTCGTACTTGGACTAGAAGTTGGCTCGAAAGATCTGGTCGTGACGGTAGTAGTGGTTGTTCTTGCTCTTGTGGTAGTTCCAATAAAACCCTCTTGCAATGCAGGTGGTTTCAAGTTGTGCCGCCCTTGATGCTTGACATGGCAGTTCAGTACTAGTAAGAATCGCAGCCGCAGTATCATTGGACTCTTTCGGTATTCCGTAGACGGCTGGTTGGTATCGAGGACGACGACGACGACGAGGAGATCGCAATGATGGTTTGCCATGAGGTACAACATGCCTTTACTACCGAGCCATTCAAGCCCTTTTTTCTTTGGGTACCATCCCCTGGAACGACAAGTGCAGTGCACGAACTGTGACATTCAACTTGTCACTCACAAAACACGGCAAACTCGTTGAGAAGATAAGTCCTGTGAAACCAACAGACAACATAAGCGAGCAATCCAATAAAAGTCGGAAAAAGAGGGTCCTGCCAAGCTGACTTGTTGACTTATTTGGCGCATCAACCTCATCGTCTCTGCAGTACATTCAAAGTTGTGATCTGCCCAGTGCAGCGTTCCGTCTCGGTGCGGGGTGCAGCACACACAAGTACTGGTAGTGCGACATCAATCACCTACGCTTCAAACTCGGACAGCGGACAGTGTTGGCAATCGTTAAACTGTTGACCGGTCGTGGTACGTAGCATCGGTGCGACTGTCCACGATTCAGTTCAAGAGGTGCCCGACACATCTCTTCTGGTTGACTACTACCATCAGGAATGATACAGTAGTTCAGGAATGATTTGAGAAATCCCAAGAAATGCATCACACAATTAGTAGCGAAGCGAAGCGAACATTTCAGCGTCGTCTTCATCTGTGCACACTCCCACGAACAACCAGTGCATCAACGAATCCTTTGAGTCCGACAATCCAAAAGGATGGATTGCGGCGACCGCACCTTTGGGTGACATTGTATCTTGAGGTACTCAAAGTAAGAATAGCCGCCTCTCAATGCCTTTCCTTCCTTTCCTTTTCCAATGCCAAATCAATCATTTCTGGAACATACAATGCGTAATGATGAATGCAACAATACGGTCAATCAATAGCAATTACAGTTGCGAACGGCATTGTGATTTGTGATGGGAGCGTTTTTCTTCTGAGTTTTGAATTTTGTCATATTGGTGTAGGAGTGAGTGTAATGTACTGTACTATCATACGAGTATGATATGCATATATGCATGATGTACGAAGATACAAAGTGCTACAACTACTACCAGAAGCTACGGTGGCGAAAATCGAAAAAATCTGGCGCGGACCTTCCTTCACCCGGGGCATCGGAACAACCTCCTCCAGTAATGCATCGTGTGGGAGGACAAAAATCTGTTGCGAATGTTGTGATTATGTTGTGATTATTCCGAGAAAAGATATCACATCTACTCTACTCCTGTACTGAGAACAGAACAAGAAAGGCTCCACTCTCATTCTATTTTGCTTAGGTCCATAGTGCACTAATGCAGAGCATGATAGTGGGGCACAAGTGGACAACAGATCTTGCATTGGCGTGACAAATCACCCGTGAGACACGAGCCATGAGCCATGGGCCATCCGTCAGTTACATCTCAGCCAACATTTTGATTTCGATCGACACTTCGTGTTGTTCCGTTTCAGAGAAGTCTGCGCATTATGAGTCAAACTCTTCCTCATGATTCGCAATGGATTGAGAACGTCAGAGATGTTCTTAATCTCGTCAAGGTTCTTGGGCTCTTACTTGAATGCGATGGATGAATACGATAATACAGCTCTCATCTGCGCAAGCTCTGTGGGCCATGGGAATGCGCTCGCAACTATGGTAATGATGATGTTGCGCGCCTCTTGAAGGAGAAGACGAACCTACGGAGGCGTCTTGTGGAGGCACAGGAAGTACATTGGATCGAAACCGATCCGCAGTACACAAATTCACCAAGAAAACGAGCAAGGATACAGGGGCATTCCACGGACCAGAATAGCTGCGAGGAAGAAGAGAAGAGACGTTCTGAGGAGGAGGAAGAACAACGAAGATATGAGGATGCTGAACGTCGACAAGAGTTGTTGAATAGAAAGCCTGCAGGAAGCGGAGCTGAGCATCGAGTGCCACGCGAAACCCCTGCTCGTAGAAACGAGAAGAGCCCTTCAAGCGACGAATCCAGTGCGGAAGTCCTCGACGAATTGCAACAACACCACATCAATGTGGTTGTTAATCTCGAATGTACTAATGGTAAAACAGCACTCTTCATTGCGTGTGAAAAGGGCCATGTGGAAGTCGTTCAGGAATTACTCGAAAATGATGAGGTAGATGTGAATGCCCGATGCACTGATGATAAAACACCCCTATACGTTGCGAGTGAAAATGGCCATGAGAAAGTTCTTCGGAAGTTACTCGAATGCGTCGACGTGGAGGTGAATGCCCAATGCACCAATGGTAAAACAGCTCTTTACATTGCGAGTGAAAATGGCCATGCGGACGTCGTTCGCGAGTTGCTCGACGATGGCGACGATGTGAAGGTGAATCTACAATGTATTGACAGAAAAACAGCTCTTTTTATTGCGAGTGAAAATGGCCATGTGGAAGTTGTCCGCTTGTTGCACCAAAACAATAAGGTGAATGTGAATGCCAGATGCATGAATACCTATCTGATATCCTCTAGGATGTGGCATGCCGCCGTGAGAATTAAGACGTTGCACGTCACTCGGAGGAACACACGGAACACGAGAACCGTCTCGAGGAAGACGAGCCGAGACGTCTTGTGGTGGAAGTACAGAGGTTTCGAGAGGTTGAACAACAGAAGCGTCGTTCGGCGGAATCGCAGCCAGTATGGTGAAAGGTCACGAGTGAACTATGAAATGTGAGCCTGGAACCCTTTCGATATGCACTTTTACATATTTTTAATATTATGCATGTGTAGCTTGCGACTATAAGATGCGTACTGTAGAAAGTTATAAAGGCCCTATCAGGGATTAGATAAGAATCGCGCACCGAACACACAATCAAATCGCAAATCATCATTGACGAAATCACAATCTTTCCATTGTCCTACAAATCACGCAGTGTCCCCAATGCACTCACTCCATCACATATCTGAAATGTACCGCACCGGAGTGACGACACTGCAGGAAAGGCTCATGGTCGTGGGATTCGAAGACCAACGACGACAACAGATTCTCGGCTGTTGGAACGTCGGGGGATGACGCATGTGGGACTATAACGAAACGGACCTCGTCGCTTCATCGTGGATGAAGCGGACATGGGAAATCTGCAAATGTTGGGTTTACATTGCGCGAGTAAATGTCAAGGGAAGTTAATGTTGATGTTGCCGGTTGTGAAGGCACGACTTGGAATCGTTTTCGAGGTGGCGTTCGCAAGTCACGTTCATAAAGTTGTGGATGATAGCAATTGCGTATTGAGAATCATCGTTCAATGTGGCTAGTTGTGTTCGCAATCATATGACTGCACCAACAGCAACGTCCATGTTGACAGAGACATCAACAGAAGGAGGAGTCGCCACTGTGCAAGTCGCAATCGCAGAGAACTTCCGACCGCAACAAGTGACACGGTGGAAGTAGTCTTTGCAACAAGCAAATGTTGTCTCCAATACTTGAAAACGAGAAGCACTGCCTTTCACAAACTCGACGGCGACACATAGTTCACTCATGAGGGGTGTACGCCCTGTATTTGACGGATCGTGACGAGTCTAGTTCGGTGCAGCAGCTTTCACGTGGCCTCGGTAGAGCAAAGATCTGAAAGAAGGAAATGAATGCTGTGGGGGGATAATTCGGTTCTTGCAATTTCGACGGGTGTCACTTCCGCTAAACAATATACAAGCGCAACCTTGCGGTCTAGTGTCATCCGCTCCAGCACTCATCGACAAGGACACCGATCCATGCCGCTGCGTAAGATTCAAGGCGCAGTTTCTCCTGCGCTGTCCTTGGGCTTGCAACAGGATATCGACAGAGACATGCCCAACGCAAACCAGATTGAATGATCTGCAAATGCAACAGAGCGATCCTTGCACTTGAAACATGGGCACGGTGGCGTGCGTTTGTGGCACACTTTTTGTTTTTTCATTGGATGGTCAAGTGAAGAAGCCAAACTCGAAGCAAGCTAGTATGCGACAGCATCTGGTGCATGCTGAATCTTGTTGGACGTGACTCATGGAGTCGTAGCAGAACAATTTCAAAAGCAGGGCGTTTCCTGTCATGGGGTATCTGAATTGTATGTGCGAGGGCAACAATGGCGACAGAACCCAGGAGCCAGGGGATACCCGCCGCTTATGGATGTCGAGTGTGCCTGGTGGGCCTTTCATCAAAGGTAAATGACGAAGTTCATGGTTCATGACTAATGGCATATCGCGGTAATGAACGGCCTTTTTCGAGATGTTGTCGCTGCCTTGCAATTCAATGCAATGCACAGGAATAGCTGCATGCGACGGTTGGAGTATCGGAGAATAGGAGCAATCATTACTGATGAGGACTGCAGATGTGCAGTAGCATCAGAGAATGATTCTCAACTCGACACCGTGTTGTACTACTATACGGAGTACATGAAAGCGACAGAGAGTCGAAGTCTGAAGGTGGCCGTTGGAGCAGGTACAATGCTCCAGTAAAAAAACTCGACCGATAGAAGAGATACGAAGATACTAAAGATACGTAATATCAAGATACTTCAATACGCATACATGGATGTACGAAGATACCACGCTATACGCAACGCCTGCCGCAATCTTCATGACTCCGAAGGTTTCGTCGGTGCATGAGAGGTACGAATGTATGAATATAAAACCATGACCATGGAGATTGATTGACGATTCTGACCTCACCGAATCAGTGACGTCAAAAAATGAGTTTTCGACACGTTTTAAAGTCTCTCCATGTATTATAAAGGGGTTCCGAACTCCAACGATGGTACCCGAAAGCCCATCAGTGGCGAGCAGATTCGAATTACACGGCACTGATGTTGTGTGTGATTTCGAACTGATGGGAATCGCATTAATGGATTGGGAATAATCCATAATCCTGCCGACACTTTTTACCGCGGAGCCGATTTTGGACGACATTATCATCTTTGCTGGAGACAAGAAAATGTGGGTGTTCCTGCGGTCGTTCACGTTCGACCAATGTGTTCGGAGCTGTTCGACGACAAGTACAAATGAGACTTTTGGGACAAACGCGACTCTGTTCGTTGCTCCCTCTCCATGATATCGATGAGAGAGAAGAAAAAAGACATTGTAGGAACAGGAATCGAACGAGATGATGCTCAAGATTGTTTTTCCCACCCTACAAGGCCGGTAACGCCAACGCATCCATCGTCTTCAAGACAAGTACTGGCTACAATTAGTTGGATTTACAATTCATCAAGGTCTCTCAAACGAACGTGCCGAAAAAAAAACGGACGAGAGCATCAGATGCTCTCACGAGTGTTTTGACAATCGGAGAGCGCATGGACCGGGCGCCATTAGTAAAAAAGGCACTCAAAGGAAAAAAGGTCTTTGAACTCTTCCTTCTGCTGCTGCTGGATGCCAGTTCGACTCGGGCATGAATGACATTCCGTGAAAGTACATCAAGGTCGGACGTTGTAGAAACAGACGACGAGCATTTTCGACGTGGAGGCGAAGGAAAATGAGTCCCTCTTTGCCATGATCAATCTCCCAATCCATTTCATCATCATTGTCGTCGTCGTACTTATCGTCACGTTCCTTGTAGTGTATCGGATGCGGCAAGTCGTCATGAACGAGAAGCTCCTGTGTATTGTTGCTAATGATATAATTCCATAACATCGGAAACGAAGTCATGATGCTGGACCCAACAGCTGAATGGCGGTCCTTACAGCTGTACTCGGAGTACGTCTTTCCTTTCCCTTGTATCGTGATAGACTCTTTGGGAATGTATTCCTTGAAAGTCGAAATACAATCAACGCGGTAGTCCAAATCTTGAGACCAATACAATTCATACAATGGTGAATATTCATCATTCGTAGTCCGTGAATTTTCACCTTCATTTCCACCATCATGTTCTTCCTGGAACGAAACGTGCACGCTCGGCAGTAGCATTGTCTATTCGATAGGCAATGTGGAAGAGTACAATCAGTCTCGCCAACCCCCCATGATGAAAAAGGTACCTGACACGTGAGCTCGAGTATCCGTTTAAGTTTGACGGCGGCATCCACTGGGCAATCCAAGTATGACTGCTGTCCATGGGGTGCTCCATGGACCCTACTTGCTATTCACTCAAAACATTGGCTGGTCTTCACGACATCTTTCTTTGGGTTCTGTTCCAAACCCTGGAACGACGTGTGTGAATGCCGTAAATGTAACAAGCAACATCCGCCTACAAATCAAGCAAGCAGGGATAGTCCTGTGAATCAGCCGACAACTCAGCAACGCAATCCAATGTCAGGCAGAACGAGGGTCGCTGTCAAGCTCGCTGCATCCGCACACGTTGGTCCCTGCTGACAAACGTGATCGCACGCACTGCTACTCAGCAATCGAGGCTGTTTGTTGATTTATTCATTGTAAGAATCGCAGGTTTGGCGACTGAACAATGACGGTTGCTGCAACAATCAGCACATCGTCACCACACCAAACACACTTGCTACAGGGACATGCGGAAATTCTTCTCAAGACGGAAAGAATAACCGTCTTTTGCCGTTCACAGTTTTTAAAACCAATGATAGATAACGGCAAAATATTTTTGAGCATACCGAAAATGTCAGACTCGCGCTCGTGAGCTTGGCTTGCGCGTTTCCGAAACCTTCTTATGAACGAAGAATGTTGAAAGGACCTTCTTCGCCCGAAGAAGCCTGCTTCCAAATCTTCTTCGTCCGAAGAAACCTTCTTCGTTGGATGTCGTTTTCTACTTAGATCATCGAAGAAGGTGTTCACTTAAAAGTCTGGTCTGGTACATTTTGCACAATGAACCAACGTAGAATATATTTGCGTGTGTCACTCCAAAACCTTCTTCGCATGTCTTCTTCGTCCGAAGAAGGTTTGCAAATCTTCCTCTTCGCTGGAAGCGTGTTGAAGATTTTTGTCTCTCAAAACGTTGTTGGGGTGTGACTGGCGAGCTCGATGGGATTCTGTGTGCGCAAGATTACCTTCAAGACGTTATGAAATAACGTTGTAGTAGCCGTTCA